>QRDG01001198.1:432072-545418 GCA_012064385.1 Puccinellia tenuiflora
TGTACCTGACGAGAAGTTCATCTATAGTAGCAGACCCGACGCTGCAGGTCTGACCACATATTGACCCGCCCACACAACCATGGGGGTTTGACCGAGTTCAGGGTATGTCACTTAAACAAATCGGAACATCAACAGAATGGGATCATCCACAATACCAATTAGCTTGGTGTTGGATATGTACCTGACGAGAAGTTCATCTATAGTAGTAGACCCGACGCTGCAGGTCTGACCACATATTGACCCGTCCACACAACCATGGGGGTTTGACCGAGCGTGGTGGCTGGAGGCGATTTGCCCTTGCGAATCCATAGGCAGTCGAGCGTGGCGGCCGGAGCGATTTGCCCTTGCGAATCCATAGGCGGTCATGGCGGCTTGGGTTGGGACTGCGATCTCTTACCGTAATGGGGCGCAGGAGATGGAGAACTGAACCGCGATCATGCGCCGAGATCTCTTTTGTTTTAGCAAATCGATGGATTCGGCGCTCGGTGAGGCGGTGACTCGCAGGGATTCGCGGGGCCCGGGGCGGCCGCCCCGCTCGCGCTGCCCCAGGGCCAGGCCTGCGTATGGCGGAGGCACTTGCGTCGTCCTCGACGGCGTACCGCAGCAGAACTTGCTCGTGGGTGGCCGGCGGAGTGGGGAAAAGCGGCGCGTGGGCGGTGGTGCGGGAACGGCAGCGACTCGTGGGTGGGCGGCGGTGCGGGGAAAAGCGGCGCGAGGCTGGGCAGGAGGCCTAGCGTCGAAAGGATGGGGCGATAGAACGTGGGAGGCAGAGTTTTCGTCTGCTCCCTCAATTTGCTAGGTGCACACATGGTGCGGGTTAGTTTGTATCTGGACGGTTAGATCTGAATAGCTGGGCCGGATCGTGAGGCTGGGATAGGTCCATATTCTCCTGTGTAAGCTTGGCTGGGTGCACTTAGCAATGAATATGTTTGCTTGTTTAATAGTAGTAGAGATGTGTGTACATTCTGTAACAACGTGTCTGTACATACCGGTAGCAACATCGTGTGTACATACAGTAGCGATTAGTATGGGTGGGCAACGGATGTACAACGCCTGGGGGGCTTTGTACGCAGGCGTGCGACCGTGCGTACACCGCGGACGCGGCATTAGCAGCTTCTGTAATGTATTCGCCTAGTACCCAGCACCTGTACATCGGAAGATCGGACCAGCTAATCTTGTAGTATATCGGAAGGATTGGATCAGCCAACCGCATCGCGCGCTCGCGTGCTTGCTTCCTGTACATCGATCGGAGGCAGCCTGGAGCAGTGGAGCTGGCTTCCTATCATACGCACGGATCGTTGCCGTATCCAAATTTGATTTTGCCCACTTGACCGAGTCCACAGGTCCTGGCAACGCACCACGTGGCGGCAGCAGAGTCGCGCGGACGCACCGATCGACCTTCGCGAAAGGATCCCTCTAACTAGCGACACCCAATCCCCTACCATCTTATCAAATACTCTTCTCCTCAAAAAAAAATCTCACCAAATACTCTTCTCAAAAAATACACTAGTATGACATAGAATTTTTATTCTAGGAAAAAATGAGGGGAATTGTGGGGATATTTGGGGATTATCCTGTCCAAACCCGCATAAGTAAACGGCATACTCAGGATTTTTGGGGATTTGGGATAATCAGTCAAATATGGTTAGTGCTGAAACAAAGGAGAACGAGGAGTGACCTCATTCCTCTAAGTACCTACCGCTATCAAAAGTCTAAAAGCCTTGCTTGAAATGGGGGACTAGCTAGTTTCTTCTTTACTGTGAAGTCCTTGACGAAAGCATGCATATCTCAAAACTGTTTTACTTCAGTCAAAAATAAAAAATAAAAAAAAGCTCTAGCACATGATTAATCACTGCTTCCCTCTGCGAAGGGCCTTTCTTTTATTTTTGTCGAGCCAGTCTTACTCTTCCTTTTTTACCCCTCAAGCAATCACTTGGTGTCAACTTTGGTTCATGTTTTACTTCATATTATCTTTATGTCTAACTGTGAAAACTTGTATTGACTTTATCTTGAGATAAATATGTTGCAAGTTGAAGTTTTTTGCTGAAAACTTAAATCTTCCTTTGTGTTGGCCAAACTCCTTTGCCAAAATAATATGCTTTGTGAGATATCAATCATTGTCAAGTGTTATACTTTTAAATCTCCAAAGTACTCTTTTCTAGTAAATTCTTACTTACATGTTGCACCTGGTTATCATTGTTTGTTTCATTCAATGAATCATTGTTTTGGATCGATGCATTCAAGTCATATGCTTTACATGACTTGATCAAGATTGTGTTGGTATCATATCACTTCAAAATTATTCTGTTATCATTTACCTACTCGAGGACGAGCAAGAATTAAGCTTGGGGATGCTGATACGTCTCCGACGTATCTATATTTTTTATGTTCCATGCTTGATTATATATCAGTGCCATATGTTTCTATAATGTTTTTATATCATTTTGGCATGATTTTGGCATGAATTATTTTCACGAGGAAACAAGGACAGAGCTAGAAGGACGCCTGCAGGGGGCCCATAGCAGTAGCTAGATGGTTGTCTCTCCTCCTTGTACTCTATTGCTTAGATCTTGTGAGCTGCCTATCATGATCAAGATCATATTATCTGTAACTGCTACATGATTGTGTTTGCATGGATCCGATGAATTGTAGAAATCATTAATTTTGTTCATCTATGTGTTATATTTTATCTATGATCTTGCATGCTCTCCGATGCTAGTGGATGCTTTGGCCAAGTAAGTGTCTTCAGAGAGGGTATTTATGCTAGATAGTGGGTTCATGCCTCTCTTTGTCTGAGCTTGGGTTGACAGAAACGATCAAGACTAGAGATGTGTTGTTGCCACTAGGGAGAAAATAGCAGTGTGATTTCCTGTGTTATTTACATTGCTTATATTATGCACTTTGCTTATTGCAATGATCTGTTGCTTGCAACTTAATACTTCTGGGTGACATGCTGGATAGCGATCCCGGGGTGGATTATTAGTCATAGACGCAGTTGGATAACGGTCTATGTATTTTGACGTAATGCCATATTAGATGAAGCGGTGAACTATATTGTTTTATGATAGCATTGTTATGCGCACACAGCAGAACCCCCAGGCCAACGCCGCTCAGCCCGCGAACGACAACCTGCCTGCCGAGGCTGACGAAGGCTACCAGGTGCCTCGCGGGGCCGCTTGCATCCTCGGCGGGGCTCAGGCCCCTCGCTCCAACCGCCACTTCAAGCAACTCGCGCGCGAGGTCGCGGCAGCCCTTCCTGGAGTCGAGGCCTCTAGGCCCTCAAGTGGTCCCAGTGCCCCATTACCTTCGACTCCGGCGACCACCCCAAGTCCACCTCGACCGTTGGCACCATCCCGCTGGTCTGCACCCCCACCATCAACAACATCGCCGTCTCTAAGACGCTCATTGATGGGGGTGCTGGCCTCAACGTCATCTCCGTCGAGACATTCGAGAAGCTGCAGGTGCCCTACGAGCGGCTCATGCCCACCAGGCCCTTCTCGGGAGTGACAGAGGGTCTTACCACCCCGTTGGGGCAGGTGAGGCTCCCCGTCACTTTCGGCACCCAGGCCAACTACCGCACCGAGCTGATCGACTTCGACGTCGCGCACATCGGCCTGCCCTACAACGCCATACTCGGCTACCCCACCCTCGCCAAATTCATGGCGGTGACCCACCACGCTTACAACCTCGTCAAGCTCCCTGGCTCGGGTGGCACCATTGTCATCCGCGGCGTGGTCTCGGACGCCCTGTACGCTGCGCAAGCGGCCTACAAGGCTGCCGCGGTGGCGTCACCCGCTGACGAGGACGAGGAACCCCTCCCGAGGCCCCCCGCGAAGAAGAAGCAGCTGTTCTCTCAGGAGAAGGCCGCGACAAAGCAAGTGTCTCTGGAGGCAAGCGGCTCGGGGCTTGCGTCACCATCGGCGCCAACCTGCCTCCCAAATAGGAAAGCGCGCTCGTCGCCTTCCTTAGGGCAAACTCTGACATGTTCGCCTGGACACCGTCAGATATGTCCGGAGTACCGAGGGAGGTGATCGAGCACCACTTAGCCGTGGTCCAAACGCACGCCCCGTCAAGCAAAAGCGCGGCGCCAAGCGCCAGAGAAGCAAGACTTCATCATCAAAGAAGGAGAAACTTCTGGCTACGCCAGTGTAATGAACATCTATTTCAGGCCATTCTGAACCTTTGCGCATCGCGCCAGCATATTTTGTTGCTTCGGTAAGCTCCAATGTTATTGCTTTTCTCTCTCGCTCGTATGATCCCTCATGCGTATCTCGCGAGCGGGGGCTAGCAGGGTGCCATGCCACGGGAACATCCCGGCAGCACCTAAAACCCAAGGGATCCGAGCTCTGAACTTGCGGGTCAGCTCTCATGCATGTCAACTCCCAAGGAGCTCTGAACTCATGGGTCAGCTCCCGCGCACGTCAACTCACCAAGGATCACCAAACCTTGGTGCATGTTCTCCTCGCAAGACATACATGAAGGAACCTACGAGCACCATAAGACTCTCTAGCTATATACTGCTTGTGGGTACGCCTATCTCTCCAAGTGCAGGAAAGCAGGCTCGCCAAGCTTCAGGCAACATCAGGCAAAAAACATCTCGCCGGGGAACCGACACCCTCTCCAAGGCAGAATGCCTCGCTAAGCTAAGTACAAAGACTTGTTGAATTTCCTCTCGCTGGTTTTCGCCCCTCGAGTCTCTTTTCTCTCTCCTACGCCTCATGGGCTGCTTGTACGTCAAAGGGGGGCCCCAAGCATCGCGCTTCGAGGAGCTCTTACTTCTTGAGGCCTCACACACCCCCCGGCCTTGTGGAGCCCTGACTCTCACATACCGAAGCGGCGGTGGTGTAGCGCTAAGAGAGGGTCCTAAGACGTAGAGCGAAAAAGACATGAAGGGAAAGATAAAAGCCACCGAGGATGTTCACAAGCACACTCCAATATAACTTGACAAGTTCTTACAAAGTTCACAATCAAAATGGCTAAGATAAATGTGCCCTCTGTACGCCCAGCTACAGGCAAGGAGCTCAAGCCGTTGCGCCTCCTAAGGTGCCTGCCTTGTCCACGGCGGTCTCCGCCTCCTCTTCCGGAGCATCCCCGTCGTCGCCTTCAATCACCACTTGGTCGAATTTCTTGGCGAACGCGATGGCGGCCTGCGTGGCGGTCTCCCGCGCCTTGTTGCTGATGGCGCGCGGCGGTGCCATCACGTCCTCAAGATCAAGTGAGGGCTGGAGCCTCACGAGGTTGCTGAAGATGTTGGTGACGGCGACGACAAGGAGGTCGCGACTCTCCTCCACAATGCGCTTGTCAAAGCTCTTCGCGACCCCTTCAAGCTTTCCGAGGAATTGCTCGAAGAAGTACGAATACGAGGTTTCGTCGTCGGTCGCCGTGGAGAGGGAGGGGACGTCGATCCTCAGATCGTTCCCGACCGCGTGCACGCGGCTCACCAAGCTTTGAAGAATGCTCTGGCGCTGGCGCGTCATGGACCGGCCAACCGCGCGCTGATCCCGTGCTTGCTCCGCCAGAGCTGCGGCCGGCCCCACCTGTTGCCGGAGCTCGTCCAGGTCCCTCTCCAGGGCAAAGGCGTTCCCCTCCGCGCGAGCCTGGGCCTCCCGGGAGACCTCGAGGCAAGAGGTCAACCGCTTCTCCTCCTGCTCGAGCGCCTTGATGCGTTTTTCGAACTCCTTCCGCTTGGAGTTGAAGCGGTCCTCCTGCTTGGTGGCCTTCTCGTCATATTCTTTGGCGAGGCCCTCGCGGACGAGCTTGACCTTGAGGTCAGCCTCTTCTTGGAGCCTCTTCTGCTCCGCCGTGAGGTTGGCTTCGTCGATGGCCACCCGACCCTCACGCTCCTGCAGCTGCCCCTCGCGGGTGGCCTGGTCCTTCTCGAGCAGCTGGATCTGCTCCTCGCGCCTGGGCAGCTCCTTCTCTCGGAGGGAGAGCTCCTCCTCGCGCCGCACCAGCTCCGCCTCGCGGAGCGCTAGCTGCCCCTCGCGGGCATCTTGCAGCTCGCGGAGCTCCTTCAGGCTGGCCTTGGCGACCTCGGAGTCGGCAGCAAACCTCTGCTTCGCGGCCGCGAGCTCGTCATGCTTGGAGGCGGTTTCCACCTCGAGCGCTTCCCTGGCGGCGTCGAGCTCCTCCTTCACCTCCTGCGCCTCCTGCTTGACGCTGTCGTGGGTCTCTTTGGTGAAGCAGAGGGCCTCTTGGCGCTCCGCCTGGGCCGCCGCGTCCCACCGGCGGCACACCTCCACCCTCTCGTGGAGAAGGGCCCAGGCCTCGCTGAGCCTTGCCCTTTCCTCCGCCAGGGCGTCTTCTTCCTTGGCGAGCTGCTCCTCCAGCCCGTCGAGCGCCCGCCGCGCCCGGTTGAGGATGATCCGGCGATGAGCTGCTTGGCGCCGCGGCGCTTGCAGCGCCAAGGAGACTCCCGCGCTACTGCCGGGCGCGGAGTCCTCGATCCTCGTCGAGGCGCTCGGGGCCTCCTGCCTCGGGCCCACGACCGTCTCCGGTGCGGTCTGGGGGCTTGAGGGGGCGCCTCCCTCGACGCTTGCTTCGGTTGCCCCCTGGGGGCTGGGCGCCCCCTCGCGCTCGGCTCCAGCGCCGGTGAGCTCCGGAGGTGCCTCCGCCTCCTGCCCCTCAGGGGCGCCTCTGGCCCCCTCTGCGACGGCCGCGTCCGCCGCGGCCTCGGGCGCATCCGCCCTCCTGGTGGGAGCCTCCTCCGCCTCTGGGGGCGGCTCCAGGATGATCTCCTCATCCATCCTCTCCTCCTCCGTCTCGGTCTGGACGGGAGGAACGGCCCTCCTTGTCGGCGACGGCGGTGCCATTTCTTCTACCACCCCCCCCCCGCGCGCGGTGCTCGACCGCGGGAGGAGTCGCCGCTCGATGCGAGGATGGCGCCGCCTCGACGGTCACCTCCTCCTCGCGGTGCTCCGTCACGGGCGGAGTGGCCGCACGGACCGGCGGTGGCGTGGCCTCCTCGGCCACCACCACCTCCGTGCGGTGCGCAACCGCGGGAGGAACAACTGCCTGCTGCGGCTCGCCAGCCGCAGGCGTCTCCGCGACGACGCTGGTGGTCTCTCCCAGCTTGTGGAGCCGCCGCCTCTTTGGCCCCGCAGGCTGCCTGAAAGGAAGGCAAGTTGGAGATCTTTCAGGGAGGGTTTTTTCCTCATAAGCGAGGTGTTAAAGAAAAAGACAAGATCAAGGGCTTACTCGCCGGCCATCACCCACACCCTTTTCTTCGCCTTGGGTGGCTGGGTGTTGCTTGCTCCGGCCTCCTCCCGAGCCGCACCTGTCACCGCTCGGGGAGGGTCTCTCGCGATTGTGGCCCTCCCGTCGTGGACGGCCTTGGAGCGGGGTTCGCAGCGCCCTCCCCCGCCGCCGCTCGTCCCCTCCTCTTCAACACACTGGGAGCGGACGACGTGGAAGGCACCCTCCTCGTCGCTGGAGGAGAGCACCTGGAGGTCCACCTCAGCATGAGCGCTCCTTGAGGAGCCGACGTCCTCACCGACGGGGTCAGTGCCCCTCGAAGCCTCGTCCTCGCCGAGGGGGCCCTCGCTTCTCGAGGCCTCTTCCTCGGCGGACCCCTCAGCCTCCTCAGGCTCCGGAGGCTCGTCCATGTACTCCGGCTCCGCCGCCCACGGGTTAGGACGAGGCCCGCGGTGCCCCGCGGGCACAATTCCCCACTCGTCGAACGTGGGCATGCACGCGCGCTGCTCCACGATGCTCTCTTCGGCGAAGCAGATGAGCGGCTTGGCCGCTTCCTTGGTGGCGGACGGGATCTACGACGTCGAGAAAGAACGCCCATGATCTGGCGTAGTACCTCAGGCGTGAAGCCATCCCTGCTTAGACGCATCGCGTCCCCCTTGCCGTCGTATCGCCACACCGGCTCGGCGTGCAGCTGGAGGGGGGCGATGCGGCGCCTGGTGAAGTCTTTTGCCACCATCTGGCCGGTGACCCCTGCCTCGCGCATGCGGCGGATGTACTCGTACACCGCATCAAGCCTCGAGCCCCTGAAGTCCGCGCTCGCCCAGCGCGCCCACTTCCTCGGAGGCCCCTCGGGCACCTCCAGGAGAGGATGTGTGGCCTTGGCGTCGACAAAGAGCCACCTCTCGCGGAACTTATCCACCTTCTTCGTCACCTTGGTGACGGCGTCCTCACCGCACCAGGCGATGGGAATATAGTTGTCGCTCCTGGCCTCGGCGATGCGGAAGGAGACGCATCCGAGCCGCTCGTTCTGCGCGCTCGACCGGAGGGAGTAGAAGCTGCGGAAGAGCGCCACCGAGGGGCGGATGCCGATGTAGGCCTCGCAGAGGTGGGCGAAGATGGCGAGGATGAGGATGGAATTTGGGTCAAGATGAAGAAGTTGGATCTGGTACACCTCCAAGATCGCCAGGAGGAAGTCGGAGAACGGTGGCACCAGGCCGGCGTAGAGAGTATGGAGGAAGATGGGGTAGAAAGTCTCGGTGAGCCTACTGCCAGCCGGCCTCATTTCGGTGGCGCCGTGCTCGTTGGTTCTCGCCGCCGCCAGGTGGCGCACCGTCGCTATCGTCGCCGCGGTGACACGCGTCCGCGGCAGTGCTCCCTCGAGAGCAGCGGCGCGCACCATCGCCGCAGACGTGCTCGCCTGCGTTGTGGCCTTGCCCTTCAAGTCGGCGGCTGCTCTCTTGGGTGCCATGGTCGCCGGAGAAGAAGATGAGAACTCTGGAGTTGGAGCGCTCTGGAGAGATTGGAGGCGTGGGGAGAAGTTTGCGGAGGAGTTATGGGAGAAGTGATGGGCGCCGACCGCGCGCCCAGGCTTTATTGACCGGCTCCCGAGTCATGGCGGGCCCCGCCACGTCGCCCGTTGGAGCCGAGGAGGTCGTGGCCGCGGGTGCAACCGCTGCGTGCCACGTGTCGCGGCCCTGTCAGGCATCTTTGGCCCCTCGACGCTTCGCCTTCGTCCATGGGCTTCGGCGTGCCCGTCGCGGGCCCGGGGGCTACTGTCGGCACAGTGGAAACCAGGGTACCACGGGCCGGCCTGCCAGGGCCCACGAGTTTTCTTTGGATGATTTTCGCTAAGGACCAGGCTCTCCAAGCCTGGCGAGCTTCGCGAGGATTTTCCCCTCGCGAAGGGTTTTTCTCTCCTCGCCAAGGATTCTCTCCCTTGGCGAGGGATCGCGACTCGACAAGGCGTCTCCGACGCCGCCCGCAATTCTGCTAAGGACCAAGCTGAAAGGCTCGGCGAGGCTTTTCGCCTCGCGAAGCTCCTTCCTCGCGAAGCCCTCTCTGCCCCCGCGGCAGAGCGCACATGGGCTCTGCGCCATGTGCAGAGTGACGCGCGTGCCTGCGCGTGATGACGACAATGCCGCAGTTGCTGTTTCCATGTATAAAGCAGTCAACAAAGCGGAGCCAGGCAAAGCGGACAACGAGTATTGCCTCTTTGGTGATAAGGGAACCGTCTGCAACTACGCTCCATGGACGACGTCACCGTGGGTCACCTCCCACCTCGGCAAGCGCCAGCCCACCGTCCAGTTGGTTGGTGCCCCTTTTCAGCTTTGGTGACACCGTTCCCCTGCCGTGGACCGCGTCCACGAGCTTTACCTTTATGATGGACTTCACCTTTACGGTGCACCGCGCCTCCTCCTTCGTCGCCATGTGGTAGCCCTTCCCGCCCAAACATTTGGGCGGAAGAGGTCCGAGACGCCTATAAAAGGGGGAGGGGTGTGCCCAAGCAAAGGGTTCGGTTTTTGGAGTCTAGGAGCCTACCCGAAAACCCTAGATCTGAAGACTAGCAAGTAGCCATTGTTAGCCACCTCGATCTCGACAAGCTCTCCTTGTACTGTGAACTCTCCAAGCAGTGCAATACACAAAAGCAGGACGTAGGGGTTTTACCTCCACAAGAGGGCCCTGAACCTGGGTAAGACCGAGCGTCCCATCTCTGCAGTGCTGTCCCGCAGCGAGTCCGACGAGCACCGTCGCCGGAGCAAGTTGAGGGTTGTTTGATTCCGTGTTCAGCCCCTTACTCGATCCTTCTCGAGACACACCCAGTTACTGGGACAGTTCTCCGACACTGTTCATTTGCATCTAAATGCAAATTTTCTATTATCAAGGAATGTTAGCAAATGGATCGTTCATATGCCTCCAGTATAAAAAATGGATATACTTGCTCTCCAAACTACGACACAGAATACCTAATTACAACGCAAATGCATTATTATATACCAGGAACAACACCAAAATAAACTTTTCAGGAAGCATCAACACAGGTCTTGTCAGGCCAGTATTTTCTTAACACCGATAAATTCCAAATAAATGAATAGAAAATAGTATTGTAACCCCAGCAAGAACAAGCTTTTTCTCTCTCCCTGTATTAAGATTTAAGAAGGAGGAAGCAAACGTAGGTAGCCTGATTACAGCAGGATCATACTGAAGCACTTAAGCACCGATGCTAATAGAACTTAGCATCTTTATAAAAGGATCAAATTTCTTCATAAACAAAGGGATGAGCGACAAAGGCGAGCATAACAGCTAAGGCATCAGATACAACAACATTGCTAGAACCATTCTTGCATGATGTGTCGACAGAAAAATTCAGGTGACATCTGAACATCTGAAACATGTAGTCAACAATTTGAGGACCATATTATTTGGCATCTAGTATTCAACAAAAAAACACGGCATTACACATGAAATCACGATTGAATCAAACAATGCATAGGAAGTACAATGGAGAAGAAATATGTGAGTTCATAGAAAAATTTATGGTGCAGCCTATGTGCCTGAATGAAAAAGTGTGCAATGCAAAGCACGTACGTAAAGCAATGTGCCCTGCCTAATGATATCCACTTGAATTTCTGAATTCTATCTTATGCTCCACAATCTTATGTTCTTGTGTGTACCTGGTACCTGAGCATCTTTTGCCACTGTGCCGAGAAGACCTGATTGAATCCCTCCACCGACAATCACAAGACCAAGTGAGGTTTAATGCACTAATTTCAAATACATGAATCAAACAGGGTGGGGACCATAGACTGGTTCAACAGAACACCAAAAACATCCAGAATAAGTTTGTGACTGAAGTGAATAGGTAGAACTAATCAACCAGAAAAAAATAGCTATCAGAGAACACTTACAACATGCAATCGGTACAGGGATAAAATATATTGTTCGTTTGTTTTCCAATGGCCGATAATAAAGCATGAGTGACATGCCTGCTATTTTTCTGCATAGCCAATTTGATAAGGTCTGAGTAACAAAGGATCAAACAAACCAGGGATTAATTTATGCAGTGGAAGGGATATAATAGCCAGGATTGATAAGGATATAATTTCTGGACAAAGACAATAAAATAATTAACCATCAAAATGAAATGAATAGGAAGAAGTGAGACAGAGGAGGGAACCTCCTTGAATATCATGTCATCCAGGTGCAGGTCCCGGCAGAATAACATTAACATGTCCTACACGGCTACACCATGTTGCATTCTCACTGTACAACGCCACCATTTGCTCGTCTCCAGATCCAGAACGTATCAACATGGCTACAAGGCAAAATATATCTGATCCAACGTACAAGCAACCAGTTTCTACCTTCATGCAGACAAGGCGATCCTGATGTAGGTAGTACGACCGTGGCTACATGGGGTCAAGGTAGGAGTGCTTCGCCGACACGCCCTCCAATCGAGTTACACCAACATACAATCCCCAAAGAATAAGATGCAGATCTAATTGACAGTAAGAGAGGGGCGAAATTGGTAGTAAAAGAAGAATTTGAGTCATCCATTAGCAAAAAATTGTTGTCGTTCACCTTGAATACCTTGCCACTCGCGTGGGGGCCTCAATGTTGCCCAGTGCTATGCAAGAGGAGCACAGCGAGGCTATCTCGCCTCAGACGGTGGTGTCATCTCGAGGGATGGAGCGACAGCGGGGGCTCCATCTAGGTCAGAGCAGAGGTGTCGACACGTGTATCTGTTTGGCAAAACGCTCACCGTTTTCTTGGTGGCGATTACGTGTTGATTTTATAGCTAGGAACAGCCCCTAGCGTGGCCTTACAGTTTAATGTCCACTCAGCTTTCATTAGCATGAAGTTGGTGATTACAATGGAAGGCGCTAACATGAAACAGCAGAATGGGAAGGGAAAGCATCATACCGTTGGCATGGATGCACTAATATCGCTTAACACCCTCCCTTAATCACAACTTGCTCAAGTTGAGATTACGCCTGAATTCTTGCAAGTTCTTCACTAGAAGTGCTTTTGTAAAGCCATCTGCAACTTGATCTTTTGAATGTATGAATCTGAAACTCAACTGTTTGTTTGCAACTCTCTCTCTTACGAAGTGGAAGTCAATTTCAATATTCTTAGTTCTGGCGTGAAATACTGGATTAGCTGATAGATAAGTAGCACCCAAATTATCACACCAAAGACAAGGAGATTGTTCCTGTTTAACTCCAAGTTTTGCAAGCAATGATTGAACCCATATTATTTCTGTAGTAGCATTTGCCAAAGCTTTATATTCGGCTTCTGTGCTTGATCTTAATACAGTGGCTTGCTTCTTTGCACACCACGATATCAAGTTTGGTGCAAGAAAGATAGCAAATCCACCTGTAGACCTTTGTCATCAAGACATCCAGCCCAATCTACATCAGAAAAGGCACTCACCAAGGTAGAGGAAGATCTCATGAATGTGAGACCAAGACTAGCAGTATCCTTAACGCATCTAAGTATAATCTTAGCTACAGTCCAATGTACTGTTGTAGGTGCATGAAGAAATTGACATACTTTATTTACTGAAAAAGCAATGTCAGGTCTAGTAAGTGTCAAATACTGAAGTGCACCAACAATACTTTTGTACCTTGTGATGTCTTCTTGTCCCAATGGGTCACCATCCAAAGCGGATAATTTTTCAGTGTTAGAGAGAGGTGTAGGTGCAGCTTTACATGCTTGCATTCCTACTTAAGTCAAAAGATCAGTTGCATATTTCTCTTGAGTCAAGATCACGCCATTCCTTGTTTTCTTCACCTCAATTCCAAGAAAATAATGTAGATCACCTAAGTCCTTAAGGGCAAAGTTTGCACCTAGATCCTTTAGCAATGCTGTAATTGCTTCATCAGATGAGCTTGTAACAATTATGTCATCAACATATATAAGCATGAACATTGTAAGACCAGACTTGTGATAGATGAACAAGGATGTATCAGCCTTAGAGGGCACAAAACCGAGTTCTTGCAATTTTAAACTTAACCGAGAGTACCATGCTCTGGGGGCTTGCTTGAGTCCATATAAAGCTTTATCAAGTTTGCAGACATGGAATGGTGCTTTCTTGTCTTCAAAACATGGGGGTTGTCTCATGTACACATCCTCTTCTAGAACACCATGAAGAAACGCGTTCTGCACGTCTAGCTGTCGAAGACCCCATCCCCTGGAAACAGCAATAGCCAAAACAAGACGAATAGTAGCAGCTTTAACAACTGGACTAAAAGTGTCCTCATAATCTATACCGTATCTCTGTTTGAAGACTTTTGCCACGAGTCTTGCTTTGTAACAGTCTATGGATCCATCAGCCTTTTTCTTGATCTTATAGACCCGCGTGCAATCTATGATGTTTTTACCCTCTTCTTGTGGAACCAAATACCATGTTTTATTTTTCATCAAGGCCACATATTCCTCGTTCATGGCTTCCTTCCATTTTTTATCCTGAAGTGCATCCTCAATATTTTCTGGTTCACCCATAGATGATAGCATAGCATATTGTATCATACCTCCGTATAATTTTCTTGGTTGTACAATACCTCGTTGGCTCGGCTAGAGGACTACAGCAGCCGAAGCCGTGATTTGTATGATATGTCTTGCCCTCAATGTCCGGTTGGTTGGTAAGTCACTAAATCCCTATCTCCCGGTGGTCGATAAGTCTTGTAACAGGGCGTTGCAGCATAGGCTGAACTGCAGCATTGCTCGTTGTAGAAGATCCAGAGGAACCAGACGCCTCGCTGCTCGAGGCCGATTGACTGCTCGCAATTGGCGTGCGCCAACCCGTGCGCCCTCGAGATTCCGCCCTACCAAGCAAATTTGTATGGGCCGACGTGCTTGGGCCCGCCAGATCTTCTTCGGGATCTCCCTCATGCACGTTGTTTTCCTCATTCGCGTGTACGTCGATCAGAGGAGGTTGTAGGCCGCGATTTTGACCAAAATTTGCACCGTTTTCTCCTGCCGTTTTCTGCACCAAATTCACCACTAGGTACATGATTAGTAGTATGAGATTTAACCAAATGATCAAAATGGTCATTATCCTCCCCATGGTCAAAAGGACGTAATTGCTCAGGAAGAAGCAAAATTTCTTTGCAAAGTTGAGCTCCTGCATTTAGATGAAGATGTTGAAATGGAAAAATTGTTTCATCAAATACTACATCTCTGGAAATATAGACACGGCCTATTTGAACATCTAGGCATTTCACTCCCTGTGCATGGCACTGTATCCAATAAACACATATTGTTTAGATCGAAAGGATAGCTTGCGAGCATTGTAGGGCCTAAGATTTGGCCAACACGCGCACCCAAAGACACGAAGTGCGGTGTAATCAGGAGCTTTATTAAAGAGACTTTCAAAAGGTGTATGAAAATCAATGACTTTTGACGGCAACATATTTATGAGATGTGTGGCAGTCAAAAAAGCTCCATCCCAAAATTTTAATGGCATGGAGGCGTTAGCTAGAAGTGCTAGGCCTACTTCTACGATATGACGATGTTTTCGTTCCGTAGAACCATTTTGTTGATGGGCATGGGGACATGACACATGATGAGAGATGCCAAATTTTTGAAAAAGTGAATTTAATTTTTCATATTCACCTCCCCAATCAGAAGATAAATCCATGTGAACTTGCTGAAATCGTCAATAAAGCTTACATAATAATTGTGTCGACCAACAGACACGGGAGCTGGCCCCCAAACATCCGAAAACACAAGTTCAAGAGGTGAAGTGGAAACACTTGTGGAAATCGAATAAGGAAGTTGGTGACTTTTTGCCCGTTGGCAAGAATCACATACTGACTCTAGCTTTCCATGAAAAGGAAGCTTGTTATTCTTAAGCACTCGTTCAACGACTGAAAAAGACGGATGACCAAGGCGAATGTGCCACCTCGAGGAAGAGACGTTGGTGACTCCAAAGGCTTGTTTATTGGGAGTTTTATCATGCGGAATCAAGGGGAAGAGACCTCCTCTACACCTGCCTCGGTAAATTACCCTCCTCGTGACCTAATTCTTAATCAAAAAGAATGTTGGCCAAAATTCAATATAAACATGATTATCAAGGGTATTGCGACTGACTGAGAGATGGTTTTTGGAGGCATCTGGCACATGTAGGATATTGTTCAAGAGGATTTTGTGAGTGGGGGTTTTAATAACCGAATGACCAATATGGTTAATTCTCATACCTGCACCGTTTGCGGTATGAATTTGTTCTTGTCCACGATACTTGTCGCGGATGGTCACCTTCTCCAGCTCACTTGTGACATGGTCTGTTGCTCTGCTGTCCATGTACCAGTTGGTGTCGACTCCATATGAGGCGATGTTTGCTGTCTGCTCTTCTTGATCATCATTATAACGATACCAACAGTCTTGTGCGCTATGTCCAAGTTTGCCACAGATTTGGTAGGGGATCTTGGCGCGATCTGAGACTTGTCCACCACCGCCGTGTGCGTTGTTGCGAGATGACGGTGCCCCCTATTGTTGTTGTAGAAGGCATGGCGGCCACCACGGTTTCGACCACGGCCTCCATTGCCACGACCACGAGGTGGACCTCCACGTCCGCGTCCACTACCACGTGACGCGGAGTAGTTTGCGGAGGACCTGAAGCCACCATTGTCGTCCATGGTTGATCCGCCGAGGAGTTCAGCACGTTGGTCAAAGTTTGACATTTGTGCAAAAAGTTCGTCGATAGTGACCTCCTCTGTGCGTGCATCCAGGGTCGACACAAGAGGATTGTAGTTCTCGTCGAGCCCTGCTTGAATATATGAGATGAGTTCATCTTCTGCAAGTGGCTTACCAGCCGTGGCGAGCTCTTCTGCGAAGTTGGCTGCCACTGTCTTTTCTCTTCCTGTCGTTGGCGAGGGTGATACGAAGGTTGTTAATCCTCGAGCGCGACGTTGAGGTGAACATGCTCCCAATTGCATCCCACACGGCCTTGGAGCTGGTTAGCGCTGCCACTTGGATGAGGACCTCCTTGGACAGGGAGTTCAACAGATAGCCAAGTATCTCTTGATCTTGCGCTTCCCATAGAGCAAAAGCTGGATTAGCCACAACCTGAGACTCGACAGTAGTGGTTCTTGCCGGCGCCGTCGTGGTACCGTCAAGGAACCCGAAGAGCTGGGCGCCCTTGAGTTTTGGAAGAACTTGAGCACGCCATAAGAGAAAAATCTCACGGGTTAATGATTGATGCTGATGATGGCTGAGGAGGTCGCCATGGATGGGTTTGATTGATTGCTAGACGGGAATAGAAGGGGAAGGCTCTGATACCATATATGTTTGGCAAAACGCTCACCGTTGTTCTTGGTGGCGATTGCGTGTTGATTTTATAGCTAGGAACAACCCCTAGCGTGGCCTTACAGTTTAATGTCTACTCAACCTTCATTAACATGAAGTGGGTGATTACAACGGAAGGCACTAACATGAAACAACAGAATAGGAAGGGAAAGCATCAGACTGTTGGCATGCGTGCACTAATATCGCTTAACAACATGGAGATTGACGTGTATTCGTCGGAGGGGAGGGGACATTGGTGGCGGAGATGCCGTCTGCGGCGTCCAGGTCAAAGGCTCAACAAAATTATTTAAATGAGAGGCGGCATCATCACCACTAACACTAGAAAATTGCTCTTTCATGACAAGATTTAACAAAGCAGGCTTTATCCCATAAAATTCGGCTGTGGAAGCCGGTGGAGCAATAGGTGTGCATATAAAGTCATCATTATTCATGCTAGTAAAGTCACACAACTTAGGGCCCGTTTGGGAGCTCCACTTTTCCTAAACCGAAGTATTTAAAAACTAAAGTATTCAGCTGCTAGGCAACGGAATACTGAATTTTCCAGATACTGCATTATTTATCAGTTTTACCAAAAACTACAACGCATTTGGTAAGTGCTGTTTTACAATCCCTTTTGATTGATTCTTATGTGTGCATGCATCATCCTTTTGACTACAGATGCGTATGGCTCTTGCATGCATGGTCGGGCATGAGTTGCGCATGATTGAATAGTTCAGCTTGAGCCAATTAACAACCCTATAAATCATCCTTCTATTGATCAATATATTACGTGAAACTCTGCTTCTAGTACTCAACGGCAGATCCCGCGTTGTATCTTCGCTGTAGTAGCATCCGGCGCGCGGTCGGCCGTCGGCGAGAGCAAGTTCATGCTTTTCCCGCCTCCTAATGCTCTCATGTATGGTGTATGGTCCGTATCGATAATGCCATGTTGTATCTATATGATATATCGGTACTTATAGTTTTCTTGATTTTATGTTGTTTCTTGATTGGTGCCAAATCAGTTAGTTCTTGGCATATGGTAGTGCTTTTTTATACGTTGTAAATATCCAATCAAATATTTATTAGAATGTTCGAAAAAAATTACGCCGCAGATGTGATATGCAACAGGTTATAAGGTGTGTTTTCTTGTCAAGCAACTATTTCCAATAATGTGGGGAAACTTTCTGATGCGCAAATGAAGAGATGATGATGAATTTGCCATCATCAAAGCTTTATATGCTAATGAAAATAGTTCAGTCAACCGCTCACGTATTCATACTTCCATTCTTACGGGTGATCTATACGTGAGGGAAGTTCTAGAGGGTCATGAATTAAGATGTAAACGAGATTTTCGGATGGAAAAACATATCTTTCGTAACTTGGTGGAGTGTCTTCGAGACAAATCTCATCTAAGAGATACATATTTTGTCTCTGTCGAAGAACAAGTTGCCATATTCCTATATGTTGTTTCTAAGAATGCAAGCAATCGTACACTTAAAGGTCAATTTCAGCATAGCGGTGAGACCATAAGTCGCTACTTCCATATTGTGTTGAATGCACTCATGATATTGTCTGCAAGTGTAATACGGTTACCTCCAATTAATGTTCCTTCCAAAGCCGCAAGCAACCCAAAATTTATGCCATATTTAGGTATTATTCATTGTATAACCCTTTAATTATATTACAATAATGCAGATAACACAATTTGCTCATCATATAAATGTTTCTCTCTCCAGGATTTTATTGGAGCCATAGATGGGACGCATATTCCTATTAGCATATCTCCAAAAGAGCAAGATCCTTACCGTAATAGAAAAGGAACATTGTCACAAAATGTCATGGTTGCATGTGATTTTGAAAATCATTTCGTTCATGTCAGCGCCGGATGGGAAGGTTCGGCTTCTGATGCTCGAGTGCTACAAGATGCACTTCAAGACAATTTCTATGTCCCTGAAGGAAAATTTTATTTGGTTGATGCGGGTTATGCAAACACACCTAACTTAATCGCACCTTACCGCAATGTGAGGTACCATTTACAAGAGCAAGGAAGAAGCCATCAACGGCCACAAACCCCTCAAGAGCTATTTAATTTGAGGCACGCACTAACTCCGGAATCATATTGAGCGTACCATTGGTGTTTTGAAGAAGCGCTTTCCAATACTAAAGTGTGCTACACAATATCCCATCGACTCACAAGCGGAAATTGCGATAGCATGTTGTGCTCTTCATAATTTTATTTGCAATAATGAGGGTGGCGAACAATGGTTGGATCAAGTGGAATCAGATATTGATCCAAACAAAATAATTGACATTCCTAGTGGAGATAAGTAGTATACAAGCGATGTACATTCTCTTAATGTGCGACGAGCTCTCGGCAACACAAAAAGGTACGAAATAGCTAATGCAATGTGGGAAGACTACCAAGACTATCTTAGACGAACCAGAAGAAATACCGCATGACTTTCATTTGATTCCATAATGTTTTTCATAGACTTCATTTGTTTCCAGAATATTTTGTACTTCAGAAGTAGCGGGAGTAAAATAAACAGTAATACTTTAGACTGCAAAATATTGCGTAGCAAAAGCACGTAGCTAGTTCAATGACTCACGGGATAGAATAATGTATAAATAAAAGTGTATCAGCATTGGAAAATAAAATCCGCTAATTCATTCTTAGGTAACCTTCAGACCTACGGTTTCACCACTTCTTTGATAATCTCGGCAAGAACATCATCCTCCACTTCCATGAATGTTTGGCGGTTTAGCATATCAGTTTTGAGACGATTGATCATTTTATACTGTTCACTTGGTGTGAGTCTCAACGTTTTCAGCTTCTGGATGCAGTTGGGCATGCCATAGCTAGGTGTCATTTTTGGGATCATTCCTTTCCATCTGCGCCATCTTTATATCTTTGTAGCTATCAATTTGCTTCGTCTTCAGTTCTTTATAAGCCTTATGTTCTTCTTCTCTCACAGACAGTTTTCCAGTGTAACTCCCTTGCCTTTTTTACCCTTAGTTTTCTCACTTCCTCCATTAGATCCTTTTGAATCTCGAAGCCTCTTCTTCCGAGGTGATTCCACACATGTGTGATCTTCTACGGCTGAAAACTGATTTGCATTACTTCCTTGAGGTTCTGTGAAACCACCATACGATGTATCAACATCCTCCCCATATATATTCTGGTTCCAGTCATATCCAGGCATAGATGATCCAGGAGCAGATAGTGTTGGTTCAGGTGAATCCAACCCAACATCCCTTAAAATTTCATCTGTATAGCTTCCATGTTCTGGATATTGAGACATGTTGTACCTCTCGTCAATACTATCCGTGGTCCTTTTGGCACGCTTTCCTGTTGCTATTTTACCTGAGTAGAAAGGATGTAAATTGTAAGTAACATTATAGGAGACCATATTTTTAATTTATCATTATTGGGAGAACAAACCTTCATATATTTCATATAAAACATCATAGTGCGGGAATGCTTTGTATCTCCACTTTCGCTGCTCTTTGGACAGCTCATCCCATTTTTCATCCGGGGCTGTTGGCACTCCCTTTTCAGGATCCCAACCAAATCCACTCTTCTCTAATACAGACCTGACCACATTGTGATCCTGTTTGAGCCTTTGTTCTCTATCTTTCACTTGCTTAATAGTGAAATCAGCTCCAGGGGGCTTGGAGTCTAAGCGGCATGTCATAGCGGTCCATCCTTCCTTAGTCCACCCATTTTGGCCACAAAATTTTCCCGCATCAGTATACTCTTTCATCATAAATACTAGAAAAGCCGTTCGACCTTCAGTCCATGTTGCTCTATTCTTTTTTCTGCAATAAGTGGTATTTAACATTAGTCATCATAAAATCAACATATGAGTATTACCAACTTATAATGTATTGAAATGTAGCTCCAATCAGATTAGCACATGTTAAAAAAAATACTTAGTTAATAATTGGATTACTATAATATGCCGCAAAGATGCATGTTCACTCAGATAAAAGTGGATTACTATAATATGCGGAATAGATGCATGCTCACTCAGATAAAAGTGAATTACTTAGCACATGTTTACTAAGAACGATGATGCATGTTTCCTGGTAGGCTACGACTCATAAAATCATGCTCTTGTGTTGTACTACTATGGGTGTAACGCTGTTGGACTGAAACAATTGTTTGGGGAGGCAGACATTGTTGATACATGCTAAGATCCTGGTGAATACATGCTCCGCCCTATACGTAGAAATTCACCACACAGCTCCCGATGCAAACACACAATTTCACATCATGCTTACGCTAGTACTACATGCAGGAAGCATGGACCATCGTTCCTACTTCTATGCTCCCAATCGATGACCAGTGAAGTACATGACCTTGCTCCCTTGTTGCGGCCGGTGTCAGCCCCACCCAGCGCATATCAGCAGGAGTGTTAGTGCGAGAAAGGAGAAGGACCTAGATAAAGAAAATCGACGACAAGCAGACTCATCTTGACCGGGAGGTGAAAGCTAACATGCACATATCATGCAGCTGAGCCGATCGGAATAGATCTGCAGTAGATCTGAGCTAGATTCATACATGCAACCATAAAACAAGACACGTTACGCAATGGATACGCTGTAGAGCACCAAAATCTGATCGCTGGCGTTCCTATGTGTGGGAATCGGAGGGAATATCGGCAAGAATATCATGCCCTAGATGGCATCAATCTTCCAATCAAGTTGAGAAGAAACATCAAGCAGCGAACATAAACCAAATCAGACCAGAACAGAACCTTCTTTTCCACGTGGTGAGTCTGGTTTCTCCATGGCTAAAGAAGAGGACATCGTCGTAGTCGTCGTAGGCGAAGACGAAGGGAGGAAGAGATGCGTTTCAGCGAGGGGCCGGAGGAAGAGATGCGTTTCTCCATATATAAAAAAGAGGTCCAGACCGAAGTATCCAATACGGCAAAAAAACTGCAGTTTGTGGAATACTGCAGTATATAAAACCACAATATTCTTTTTTTTTGAGGGTTTACGACAGTAGGGCGAATCCCTACTGCCTCTTTATAAATAAAATAACCAAGGGTTTACATATGTACACATTTACAAAGAGGATGCTAAGCAGTCATCCAGAAAAGGATCTAGTTTCCAAACAGATCTAAAAGGTTAAAAATGTGACTGTGAAGATCTGTCTTGGTCCTATGAACCAAGAGGCTAAAATCAGAAACAAATATATGTCCCCAGGAATCAGTAGAGGGAGTTACAACATTAAAGACCAAGTCATTTCTTTCCTTCCAGATATTCCAAGCTGCAACTATGAAGATTTTCATGAACAAGGGGTTCATGTATCTCCTTTTTGCTTCTGCCACTAATTCCAGTCTATCCATCAACTGGTAGTCCCAAAAGACCTGTAGCTTTGCCCAACAATCAATTCCAAAGGGGCACTTAAAGAATAAATGCTCAACAGTTTCTTCAACATCATGCTGGCACATTGGGCAATTATAGGTCCCTTGGATTACGAAATGTTTCCTTCTCAGCATACTTCGGTATTGGATACTTCAACCACAGTATTCTTTGTTCCCAAACGCCTTAAAGTATTGGATACTTCGGTATTTTTCAAAACTGAAGTATTCTCGGAATACTTCAAAAAAACTTCACTCCCAAACGGACCCTTAGTGTTCTCAGCTGAACCCATTTCCACAATATAGAAGCAAGAAACTAAGCAAAACAAAAAGAGACTAGCTGATGGATTTTTTTTTGTGTTTTTCAGTTTTAGAGCAAACGAAAGGCAAAAAAAAAACTAACAAAAAATATACTAAGCAAGACAATAACAAAGTAAAGTGAAAGGATGTGTGAAACTCTCCTAGCTGAAGCTTCCAAGTCCCCGACAACGGCGCCAGAAAAAGTTGCTTGATGACGTGGATCACACGTTCGCTGGGGAACCCCAAGAGGAAGGTACGATGCAACAAAGCAGCAGTTTCCCTTGATTACAAAACCAAGGTTGTCAGATCCAGTAGGACTTAGAGATGTCTTAGCGAGGTCTACTCTGGCGCTTGTAGATTAACGCGGACCTACACACAATTACAAACAAGTACTTTGCCCCAACGAAACAGAGAGGTTGTCAATCTCTCCGGCTTGCCGAACACAAAGGATTAATTGTGCAGATGTAAAATATGATGAGAGTGAAATATGACTAGCGAGCAAATGATGATGAAAAGCTATTAGAACGGTTGTAAACAATGTAGGAAAATATGACCGGGGTCCACAGATCACTAGTGGTGTCTCTCCAAAAGATATACATGATGGGTAAATAAATTACAACATGGCAATTATAGTTGTTGTTCCAGCGTCGCCCCCCGCGGCCGCCGCGGCCTCCGCAGCCTCCGTTTGCCTCGCGAGCCTCGCGAAGCCTCTTGATGTCGAAGCAGTCCTCGGTGTCGTGAGAATGCCTGTTGTGGTAGATGCAGAAGGGACGATCATCCTTCTTCTTAGGTCCCGCGGCTGGAGTGGCAGCTTGGCGAGGCTGCTTGGCGTCGGGCTCTACCGCGAGGACCGCAGTAGTCTTGCGCTTCTCGGAGGATTTCTTCTTCTTGGACCCCTCGGTGAGGTCCCCTGGCTCGTTCTTGACGAACAAGCGGCCCTCTTCAGCCTTGGCGCACTTGTCTGCCAAGTCGAAAAGCTTGACGACGGTGGTGATGTTGTCGTGGATGCCGAGCTTCTCGAGCATCCGCACGTCTGTGACCCCAGCCTGGAAGGCCGAAATGACCTGTGCGTCGGTGGCGTTGGGGATCTTGTTGCGCACTTGGCTGAAGCGCTGGATGTACTTGCGGAGGGTCTCGCCGGGCTTCTGACGCACGGCGCGGAGGTCGTTGTAGGTGAGGCCGCGCTCGTACGTGCCCTTGAAGTTGGCGACGAAGCACCGGCAGAGCTCCTCCCAGGTGTTGATGGACTCGGCGGGGAGGTTGGTGAGCCATGAGGACGCGGAGTCCTTGAGGGCCATGGGGAACCAGTTCGCCATGACCTTGTCGTCGCCCCCGGCGGCCTGGATGGCCAGAGAGTAGAGCTGCAGGAACTCCAGGGGGTTGTTCTTGCCGTCGTAGCGCGGAGGGAGGTCCGGAGGCTGCGAGTGAACGCGGCCGTCGTGCCGTAGGCGACCGTGCCGTTGGCGAGGGTGGCACGGAGGTGGCGCCCGGCGGTGGCGACGTCCTGGATGGCGCGGTTGCGGCGTTCCTGCCCGCGCTCGATGCTCACGCGTGCGTCCTCAGGGGCTCGCTGCACGATTTGGCAGTCATGCGGCGACGACGCATGGGATGCAGCGCGGCCGTCGCGAGGAGGAGCCCCCGCTGGGGCAGGTTGCGGTGGAACCGGTGGAGCTGGAGCGGGCGCGGGCTGACGAGGAGGCGCGGGAGGTGCACCGTGCGCCACGTCCCCCACGAGTGCAGAAGGAACCAGGGAACGAGACGGCGCGGGTGCCGCGGCGCGAGCGGCGCCGATGAGCTCGGCAACGCGGTTGAGCCAAGCCTCCTGAGCCGCCGGCGTGGGGCGGTACTGCAGCAGCTCCTGCGCCATGAGGAGCGCAGTCGCCGGGCTGGGCGCAGGGCGGCCCAGCGAGGAGGCAGCACGGTCCCGCGACGGGTGCAGGGAGGAGGCCTCCTCTTCGTCGAGGTCGTCCTCAGCGTGGTCGATGTCGTCGTCGTCCGGGTGCTCGACGCGGGGCTCGGGGTCGACACGGCGCTCCGGGGCAGAGCTCCCACGCGGGCGGCCGCGCGGGCGGCCTGCGGGAGCGGTGGTGGCGCTAGCCGTCCGGCGAGCGAGACGTTCGGCACGAGAGCCGGCCATGGCTGTGTCGAGGATGAAGACGCGCCTCAGCCCCCTACCTGGCGCGCCAAATGTCGGAGAACTGTCCCAGGAACTGGGTGTGTCTCGAGAAGGATCGAGTAAGGGGCTGAACACGGAATCAAACAACCCTCAACGTGCTCCGGCGACGGTGCTCGTCGGACTCGCTGCGGGACAGCACTGCAGAGATGGGACGCTCGGTCTTACCCAGGTTCAGGGCCCTCTTGTGGAGGTAAAACCCCTACGTCCTGCTTTTGGTGTATTGCACTGCTTGGAGAGTTCACAGTACAAGGAGAGCTTGTCGAGCTCGAGGTGGCTAACAATGGCTACTTGCTAGTCTTCAGATCTAGGGTTTTTGGGTAGGCTCCTAGACTCCAAAAACCGAACCCTTTGCTTGGGCACACCCCTCCCCCTTTTATAGGCGTCTCGGACCTCTTCCGCCCAAATGTTTGGGCGGGAAGGGCTACCACATGGCGACGAAGGAGGAGGCGCGGTGCACCGTAAAGGTGAAGTCCATCATAAAGGTAAAGCTCGTGGACGCGGTCCACGGCAGGGGAACGGCGTCACCAAAGCTGAAAAGGGGCACCAACCAACTGGACGGTGGGCTGGCGCTTGCCGAGGTGGGAGGTGACCCACGGTGACGTCGTCCTTGGAGCGTAGTTGCAGACGGTTCCCTTATCACCAAAGAGGCAATACTCGTTGTCCGCTTTGCCTGGCTCCGCTTTGTTGACTGCTTTATACATGGAAACGGCAACTGCGGCGTCGTCGTCATCGCGCGTAGGCACGCGCGTCACTCTGCACATGGCGCAGAGCCCATGTGCGCTCTGCCGCGGGGGCAGAGAGGGCTTCGCGAGGAAGGAGCTTCGCGAGGCGAAAAGCCTCGCCGAGCCTTTCAGCTTGGTCCTTAGCAGAATTGCGGGCGGCGTCGGAGACACCTTGTCGAGTCGCGATCCCTCGCCAAGGGAGAGAATCCTTGGCGAGGAGAGAAAACCCTTCGCGAGGGGAAAATCCTCGCGAAGCTCGCCAGGCTTGGAGAGCCTAGTCCTTAGCGAAAATCATCCAAATGAAAACTCGTGGGCCCTGGCAGGCCGGCCCGTGGTACCCTGGTTTCCACTGTGCCGACAAACAGTTCGTTTGTACTATTTTTTCCATTCCTGTCAGCAATAGTAAGTATTATAATTAGTAGCTTTGCATAGAGTAGAAGAAGGGAAGCTGACAAGATCCTCAAGATGTCCAAAGGGAGATAATTAGTACCGGTTAGTCATTCGATCATGCCGTGAGTGAAAGAAACAGTAGTAAAATTGTCCTGCAAAGTTAGTATTGACATTCAAGATTTTTTTACTAACTATTCTAGCATGATATGATATCTGAAGTTGTAACGTGCTAACTTGTTACCTAACATATGTTTGGTCCTGCTATTTGCGTAGTTTCATCAGCGTGTGCTCAACATCATGTTAACGTTTTCCGAGCCTATTTGAGGAGCTTTGGTACTATCACCTCTTCTGTCATGCGGGTATGTTTGTTGGCTCTTTGATTCTCAACTGTTGCTCTTGCATAAAGTACAAACTCTGTTTTCTACGACCTTTTTGAAGCAGAAATGCAAGAACTACTATATATTGGACGACGGATAAGGTGGAGGACGATGGAGACGCAAACGTACCTGGTACGGCCATCAGTTGAGTAGGACCCTTTAGAAGTTTAGCTCAAAGACTGATTGCAAGTGTGCTCAGTCGACTTTGGGTCAAAAATCGACTGTGTATTCACTAGAGAACTTAACAAGTGTAGAAGGTTTTTTTTTTATCTTTTCAGATTTGCTATGTTAGAAAAGCTACTATTATTGCCCATGTATGCGCACAAGAAGTTTTTCTTACGGACATGTCCGTGCAAAACAAGGATCATGCTTATTGGCATGATATGAATAACGCCTAGTTTCCTTCGGTTCCGCGTTTGACAAATTCTCGTTGTATATGCATGCTTCTATCTGGTTACTTGGTTTACGATGATTTGCGCATGAACATATGACCATCTTGTATAACGCATATGTAGAATGGTAATGGACTTGTAAAGCGAATGTTGATACAAATTTGTAAGGAAGATGAATGAAGTTAAAGACAATATATATCCCTGCCATAGAACTAGACATTCTTGATCACAGTAGGATTCGTGATTTACTAGTGGTTGAAAAGTAGGAGGGTGGAACCATACATAATAGAGGAATATTCCCTAAAGATGCTGACTGCTGAGCCAATTGATTCCTCAAAATCGGCCTGAACCGTTTGGTCAGTGTTTTTTTGCATCGCCAATCTTTCCCGTCCCGTGCTCTCTTGCCGCTAATCCTCTCGTCATGTGTCTCGGCCGGCGGCGGTCGCGGCTCGTCTCGACCGATCTCAAGCTCGCCTCCCTCTCCACCGAAGAGCACATCCTGGGGCGCTCGGAATCGACCGAATCGTCGGATTCTTCTCCGCCCCCGGCCACCACCCGCCGAGCTCGTGCTGCTCGTCTCCGAGCTCATCTACCTCTCCCGACCACATCTTGCTTGCGGTGATACTGAGCTCGCACGCATGCTGGATCCGTCAAAATCAAGCTCGCTGGGTGCCTCGTTGGTGGCCGGCTCCGGTAGAGATATCCCTGCTAATTGCTTAACAACTCTAAGATAATTTGTGTTAACCATCTAAGCTGATTGCACAGCTCGTCGTAACCGAGTCCATCTCTTCGAACCAAACAAAAGCTGAAAACTGGACGATCCAAGATTCCGATCCTAAAAACGTGGATGATCCCACCCCAACCATGTTGAGACGGCAATCAAACACACGCTTAATTGCTGGTTCCTTTCCTAAAAAAAATGATGGTTCCCCGCCGCCCCAAATTCACCTCTATCCCCAAAAAACAAATTCACCTCTAAATCCATATGTTCGAAAACATACCCAAACAAAAGCAGTACACACCAGGGCTACCTTCTCGTTCTCTTCTGTATCGTTTTGAACTAAGTTCCTATTACAAAAAGAAATAGAGTGGCAGCTGCTAGGGTTTACCCTAGCCGCCGTCGTCGGATTTTCGGCGGGTCCCCACCTCCTTTTACTGCCGCTCTGACGATGGAAGGGGGTGGGGGATCTCTGCCGACGGCGCATTCAGCGCATACATCAACGGCGTTGATACCTTGAGCGTCTGAGACGTTCGCGCAACACCAACGGTATGTGGCATCGGTACTGTGTGTGACAGGTGGCGCAGACACCACCCTGTTTGATGACGGTGCCGACCCCTTACGTGACGAGGGCACGGTTACCACCCGGCTTGCTGCCGACGCTTCCACCATGCACACTAAAGGCATGGTCACCACCAGGGTCGACGGCTCCGTCCACTGGTCTCGACGTGGGTCCATGCGGCCTGTAAGGGGAGCGTAGCTCACCCCATGTGCGGTCACCCTAGTTGGTTGGCTCGCAGAATTTTGTCTTTGCCAACTTCCCTCGTGAGCTCTTAAAAAGATTTGAAACATTTTGTACTAAGCATATAGGCTTTATTAGCGTTGATGACATCATTTTTTTCTTGTTCTCGTCAATTCTCGCAAATGTTTAGCATCCCATTTATCATATGATTGCTCCCCAACACCTTTCCAATATTCCGACTACAATTTTCCAAAATGTTGCAACTGTGCGTGGGAGGCACTATTGGCTGCAATATCCTGAACTTTGTACTCTTGTAGAATCTCCATTTAACCGGCCATGACCACGAAGGCGAGCAAATTAGCACATGTGTAATTTTCTAAGATAACGACCCGAAAGAAGAGTGAGGACAACAATTTGCTTTTATTTGTCTAATATGTATAAGGTCGTCCACAAGGTCCACTAGGAACTAGAAATGTCGCCCATAAGGTCCGCTAGGAACTAGAAAGGTCGTGTGTACTTGTTTTCCTCCCCTTTTATCCTTGTTATGTAACAGTTGGTGGCTCTCACTTCTCCTTTCCCCTTTCTCTCTCTTCCTCCTAGTTTGAGAGTCACCCTTGTGTCCCCCGGGATGCTCCTCTCCTCTTGCGCCGACTCCGCCGACCGATAAGGAGCTGAAGATGGTGGTCGGGCCTCTTTGTATAGCTTAGGCTTAGTCTTTCTCGCCTTAGGTGTAGGTTTTGGGTTTCATGTCTTGTCCCCCGTGGCGAATGGAGAGATACCATCGGGCTCTCTACTGCCGGTGTTGTCGCCCAGCTCTGGTCGGTCGTCCTCGACACTCTCCAGCAAGCTCCCGAGGTGGGAGGGTGCCGGAGGGGTTGTACAAGTTTAAAGCCCCTTCAATAAGGGTAGACCTTGCCTTCTCTGGATCTTGTGATGCAAGCCTGCAGTGCTTCCTCCGGCCGGCCGTCGAGGCGAGGGGAGGGGGCAGATTAGATGTGTGCTTTGTAGATCTGAATATGGCATTGTGAGTTTCATGCAAGATTCAGGTCGAATCTTGTGGGGCTGGAGTGTTTCTTCCTTGTAGTGGAGCTCTCGCGGATGGAGCCGAGGATCAAGATGAAAGATGTGTTGGCGCCTCGGTCAATAAGGCCTTGGTTTGTGACAGACTTGATGCTGCTGCTCATGGCATGGGAGTAGGGATGTCAATGGTGTGGGTTTGGGAGGGCAGAGCTCCCCCAAATGCCCATATCCATGTGCACATCCTTTGCCCGCCCATGAAGCTATCAGTGGGCAGAAAATGCCTTCCATATCCATACCCGCTGGATATCCAACTATCCATGGATATCCTTGGAGTAACAAAAATACATGAAAACAACAATGATATCAATAAAAAAGTGCACACGACAATGAAAACATAGCAAATAACACCCCAAACACAAAATTTAATTGTCCCATTTTTTACATAACTCAACTAGATGATTTATGCACCCTTGGATTTTGAAGGTGTGCGGTTAGGATACTTTATATAGTTTGAGTCACTAACATGTGGGTACCACCCATCAAACGGATATCCATGGAGCAAAATCTATATCCATATCCAAACCTTGAGTTCGTGGATATCCGACCCATGAAATCCATGACCAAAAAATGCACTCCATATCCATGCCCACTGTGCTGGATATCCAATAACCGGATCCATGGATATTATTGCTAACCCTACATGGGAGTCTTGTCCTCTAGTCAGGGTGATTGGGAGGATGAAGGATGACATGGCGTTCGTTGTTGTGCATCGAGTATGCATCAGGGGAGTGTTGAAGCTGCTCCCGGGAGGTGTCATCCATGGCCGCTCCTCGTCAGTTGCTATCTAAGATGGTCGAAAGGCGACTCCTCCCCCCTCATCGTTGGCTTCGGCTACTTCCGACCAACGATTGATAGTGTTAATCAACCTCCATGCCGTCGTGCCAAGATGGAGGTCGTTTGGTTTTGGTGCAACTGGCTCCTGGTGCCCCACACCCCAAGTGGTTTCATCCCCGACGGTGGTGTGCTTGGCTGCGTCGTGCTTCTCCGATGCGGTGGTGATGGAGTCGAACCCGATGGCGTTTCTTCTTTTAGCTATAGGATCCACAATGCAAAATGTCTCGACCTGTTTGTAATTTTCAAATACTTTTGGTCCTTCTTGTATTATGCCATTGCAATGAACGAATGCTTCTAGGTCCCGGACCGCCCCTGTTAAAAGAAGTCATCATTATGAATGTCACGATGTGTTCATATACATGCCAAAAAACTAGCATCTTTAAAAATATAATATTAATGTCAGGACATGAATCCTAAGTAGGAAATAAGCACACCTTACTATGTGAACGTGACTCTTTGTATACCGCATACAAGTTAGAAGTAATTTGAAGGAAGATAATGTGCATACAAGACCCAAAAAAAAGGGGCTACCTTTTGCTAGCAATCCAATTAAAACGGAGCCATATAAAGCAAGACACAAATGTTTCGATGGTTCACAATAAAAAAAAAAACTGCGATGGTAATTTTTTTTTTGATAGAAGCAGCGATGGTAATTATGTTCTAATCGAGAGGCTTCCATAAAAACATATCTTCTATTTTAAAATCTATACTCTATAATGTTTAACGAAAATCGTCAAGGGAAAGAGACATTTCAAGGATAGTAATGTAATATTTCATGATCAGAGAGATTATAATTAAAGAACATTTGATAAACTAAATTCAAAAATATTACCGTTGGTATTTTACAGGAAAAAGCTTGCTCTGAAATTTGACTTTTGCTAGTTTTGAAACCCGACTGCACGCTCGGCGTCCCAGCCTCCCAGCAATCACCTCGGATACTCTCGCAGGGCCCACTCACGCAACTTCCAGTAATTACTCGCAGCTCCGCCGACCAAAATCAAACCGCCGCCCCACGCACTTCCTTCAGCTTGGCCGCTCCCCCATTCCAAAACCCCAAAGCCTCGCCGCCGACGGCCTCGACTCCGCGAGAAGCGATGCCCCGGGAGCTGCGGGCGCTCCACCAGCGCCGTGGCCTCTCTTGCGCCGGCTCCAGCGCCGACCCCGCCCACTCCCTCTCCGCACGGATGTCCGCCCCCGCTCAAACCCTCGCTTCCGTCGCGACGCAGGTGACCGCGGAAATGCTCGCTCCACTGGGTGATCGCTCGCCGTCGCGTTCTCCGTGCGGGCTGATGCGGATTTTATGTACAGATTGCAGTGGGGGAACGGACCGATGATCCTTATCTTCCTTTGTTTGCAGGGTCGATGTGGCGGGGAGGAGGAGCAGGCGGCCGCGGTCGGGGTGGTGGCGAGGAAGGCCTGTTTGAAGCGGTTGGGGGCTGTTTCCAGCGGAGGGGGTTCCGGTGCGACCAAAAAGGTGAGCTTTGTGTCGGAGCCCCAGGTGCGGGTCATGTCACCACCGGCCGCTGTCGAGGCGATGGGGAGGCGGAGGGGCAGGGGCGCTCTTCCTAGTGCACAAGTAGGTGGAGGGGGGAGTCTTCGTCCGACGCGTGCTCGATTTGGTGGTGGTTATTCTGTATTAGCGGGCGCAGCTGCTCCGGGTAGGCGATCCATGAGGAATGCAGTCAATTTGGGTGTTGAAGTTGAGCAGGTTACAGTAGCTATGTGTAACTCTGCCAAGTTTGAGGAGGAAGTTTATGTAGGGGAAACTGTCGACAGGAAGCGGAAGAGGAATAGCAGGGAGAATTCTGAGCATATGGACATGGTTGTCAGTGCACAAATTGGTGTTTCTCGTAGAAGCACAAGGTCAAGCGGTCTTCTGCCAGAGGCCCCATCTGTGCCGCCTCCTGTGGCTGAGAAGAAGAGAGCACGGAGCAAGGGACCAGATGTGAAGGAGCAAACACTGGAAGAGCAGCCTGCTAAAGTTCAAGATTCGGGGAGTACACTAAATTCTGCATTGGTTACGATCAGTGATGCGTCGCGTACGGTTGCTGAGAGTAAGTTAAGGAGTAGAGCTGTTCAGGGTAAGAATAGTGTGGAGGAGGAAAATCACTTTGTCAAGAAACTGGAAAATAGGAGGCAACCTACTAAGACAGCTACTCGCAGCAACAGTTATCAGGAACTTGCATCTTCTGTAGAGGAAGAATATCAAGAACAGGTTGTTGCACTCTGTAAGGCTCCCCCACTGAGGCGATCGAGTAGAAACCATTCCAAGGCCAGCGGATTGTTGTTAAATAATAACACGAGTTCAAAAAGTAACAACTGGACTCGAGCACGGGAGGAGGGCAATGAGGTGAAAACAGCGTGCTTGTCCACGCACAGTGCGGCCAATGACGACATAGAAGAGGGTATTGCAAAGGAAGATGAACATTTGGAGTTATCATGTGATGGCGGGGCTAAGGTAAGTTGGCTACCAATGGTGTTGAGATTTCTTTTAATCCTAGCAGTGACAAGGCTTCAGCTATAGTATAAATAACACCAGATGTAGTTGAGCCTTCGAGATGATCGAGGCATATATCGTTTATTCATACTTTGCTTGAACAATGAACCAGTGGCAGAGGAACTAATCCTTGTGCTGTTCTATGTTTACCTGCTTTACAGGATTGTGCTGGTACGGATGAGCAGATTGTCCAAACGGTGGTTAGAAAAGGCTGTTTGAAGTGTTCAGGGGCTGATGTGAGCAGCGGGAGCTCCAGTGTTGCCAAAAAGGTCACTTTTAATTTGATGGAGCAGACGGCAGCGGAGGTGGCAGGTTTCGGGAGGAGGGCCCGGGTTGTTGCTTATGGAGAAGGCAATCCTGGAGATGCAGGTTCAGATGCTCCATTGAGGTGGTCCAGGAGGAATGTGTTGAATTTTGGTGCTAGTGATGGAGTTGAAAAGATTGCTGGGCCTGTAAGTCGGAATATCTCTGCCAAGGCTCATGAGAAAGAGGAGGATGCAGGAAAAGCAGTTGATAGGAAGCGGAAGGCCAACGAGAATGTTGAGGATATAGGGTATGTCTGGTTGTTGCCTAACATTGCCAAAACTAACTTTAGTCAAGTTATGGCTGCCACAAAAAGTGTGGCGAACAAAATGGCCACCAAAGTTGTGGCAAACTTTGGCAAGAAACTGAGTCTCTACCATGTGGACCATGGGGCTAATAAAGTGGGGCAAGCCGCAGTTGTGGCGATGGACCAAATAGGTGCCTAACAGCCTAAGGAACTGTGACATGACTAAGGTTAAGCGCGGCAATCTTAGGCTGCAAACAAAGCATTCCTATAGTTATTAGTGCTCAGGTTGGAGTTTCTCATAGGAGCAAGAGTCGAGTATTCTCTTGTTGCCAGCCTCTTTTCTATGGTCTCTGTTGTTGAGAAGAAGAGAGGGCGGAGAAGGGTAGAAGATTAAGGAACAATGTGTGTTCAGGACTAACCTGCTAACGTTCAAGATTTCTGTAGAATTGTAAGATATCGATCGAGTTCCGGATGGTGTAACACCCATTAAGATGTTTATTATCCGTGAACTATTTTGGTATTTCAGTGAATTTTGTGGCCTCTCGGAGTAAATTTATTATGTATCACATAAACCAGTATGGAAAATGCATCAGCCGTTTCTTCATTAATTTTGCAGCACATTTCATGCAGTTAAAATATTGCACTTCTATGGATGATTTGCCTATTAAGCATCTACTGTTGACATGGAAATAGCATATAGCCTCATGGATAGTTCTTTATGATGCCAGAACATTCTTAGACAGTGGAGATGTTTCTTAATTCACCATCCAAGATTTGTGCCCGTTATGGCTGCAGAGATAGAGCTGTAATCGTTGAATTTGCTTTAATATTTAAACCTGAAACTTGACATTATCAATATCCAACTGTATACAGCTTTTATGCTGATAGTTGATTAGCCATGTTACATTTTTTATGGCTCCAAGTTCTTGTGTTTTAAACTCATCATGAGTGTTTGAGTTGAATACTCCCTGCTGTTTTTCCTTTGTTGTATTTGACCACGGGGGAGGATGCCAGAGTTAATGTCTGACTGCACAAGGGGAGGCATGGAGGAGTATAGGCAGCCCTGTGGAGTGCACGAAGGAGGGAGGGTTGTAAGGCTCAACGTTGGATATAACACAAGTAGATTTTGCATTAACTACTTGTCAAACCCCAGTGTGTTGTATGCAGTATGGTTGAATCAAAATCGTGTCTTGGTAAATAAATAGGTGTAATTTTTTATTGAGATGTGTTCTCCTTCTGATTAATTCTGCTATGTTCTTTTTGTAAGCATAAAACTAGTGTGATATCTCTCTTTAGGGTTTTAGTTAGCTTTGTTTATTGCTTATCTGGGAAACAAGGCATGTATTGTGTATGCAGATTTTACAGTGATTAGGCTATTTGAAGTTCCATGTGAATGATGGTGCTTACTAATTTTCCCAATTCTTGGTAGCCATGTTTCTCTTTGTGCTTTTTGCTACATAGATTCTCTGTTGGATTTATCCCAATATATATTCTGTTCACAACTGAATGGCACTGATCACTGATAACTAGCAGCTTGAGGCAACTCCATTTACTTCGATGTCAACGTTTTCCTGCAACTAACGACACAAATCTGAAGACATTATTGTTGTACTGCTTGTGTCTTTAGTAACGGCAGAGGTATGTGGATCACACTTTATTGCAGACTTCTTTCCCCGAGAAGTAATATGGAGTCATGCTGTCAGTTCTTTTTTAATGCCATGTGCTGATGTGCACTGCATTTTGTTTTATGAGAAGAGAATATATTGTTTATCTGTTGGATGACACTTTCAAAAGATCTGTTCATAACTATTTGAGTTAGAACATAGAGTAATTTTTTATGCAATGAAAAGGTGGGATCCACAAGATCCGAGTAGTAACCTGTAGTATTTCCTGCACTAAGTTACATTTGTGAATGGATGTAGCGGACGTGTTGTTTCCTTGAACATTTTTAGTCACAATGATAACACTCTCATGAGGTTGTAATTCAGTATTCGTTACTGCTAATTTGTTTCATGTCGCGTCATATGCACAATATAGCGACTTCAATAGTTGAAGTACACTCCACACACCCACACAGAGAGAATGAAAAAGGGAAAAGTGGTGATACCTAAATTCATACGGTACGCAGAACAAAATTGACCTGAATGGAAGGTTCAGGTCATGATGAGGACATCCCTAGTCCTTTACCATCTTTTCCTGGTGATGATGTTGCTGCACAAGACAAGCCTAATGAAGTGAGGATTGGACCAATGACAAGAGCTCGAACCAAGCTACTCGAGCAACAGGTGAACTCACTCTTAATTGAATCTGATGTTTGTGTTGATGAGAACTTTATACTGCCTAAGTCTATGCATTTATGTATGATCAGGTTTGTTGATAACACAAGCATTGGAGGTGAAGACAATTGCACCAAGAACTGATTCGAACATCAGAAGATGCGCGAGGGAGGAGAGGGAGGCAGGCGCACAAGCTTCATTGGAGGGAATCACCAAAGGCCACGCTAGCACATCAAGTGGCGTACCAAGACTTCAATATTTTGGTGCAACGCAAGTTGGGCATGCGTGCCTAGTAATTGGACCGAACCCACTATAGGTCGGTTTGTATCTTAGGAGTCCAAGTCCAAGTCGAGTTAGACTTTGTGTTGCTGGTTGTGCCGCACCCCCTCCTCTCCTTAAATAGACGAGGGATGCGACATAGAGAGGGGAGACTACGTTAAAAACTAAAACCCTAGAATTCGAGATCGAATTGCTTCAAGCATTCCTCTGAATTTACCCCCACCAATTCGTATCGATCTGGTGGTTCATCTACTGCAAAGTTTGCGTGTTATCTGCTGTTCCATTGGGAATAAGGAGGTACAGGACCGTTTCGTAGTCGACGGCTGCGTTGCGCAAGAGTGTAAGATTGCGAATATCCAAAAGGGTTTGAATCTGTTGCATTGGCAGCGGGGACTAGCCAAGGAGAGATCGTGGTGTTCCACTTGTTATCAATCATCCATCATCAAGCTCACGAGAAGATCAGGCCACCCCTTATCAGGTCAACAAACCTCACAATGTTTATTCAGTTTCCAACTATAGATTACAATTAGGGTGTAAAGGCCACAATGTCTGAAGAATAATTGAGAGTAAAACTGAAACTAAAAGCTTAGAAGTCCAAGTATCAAAATACCTCTCGAAATAGGCTTTCGCCCCGCTTTATAGATAAAGCAACGACCATACAACACCATCATACAACTCGACACCACCATACACACACACCCAAGGCAAGATACAAAGATGCAAAACGACGACTATGACACCCCAAGCGAGGGGATGAAGCCGTGCTCGGCTAAAGATGGACTCCACGGCGGCGCCTTCAAGAAGGGAACGACACCAGAGTGCCGCCGTCGCCTGATCCAAAGGATCAAGGTTTTCACCCGGAGCAACACAGAGGATGGAGGATACCACGACGACGCCTTCAGGAAGGAGACGACGCCCACGGACGCCGCCGCCGTCGGCCTGGCCAGAACCAAGCAGGGTCTTCACCCGGCAGACCCTCCACCTCCGAACTGTTCGTGGCCATGCTGTCGTACCACCCCACCTAGCCGAACTCCATCCACCACGCCATCCACATGACCATGGAGGACAGACCGCACCCGAGACGTGAGCTCCGCCCACGAGCAACATGTCTCCCACCTCCAGGGCCGCCGCCCCGGGATCCGCGACACCGAACCCGCGACATGAGAGCCAACACCATGCAACCCCACCGAAACAGGAGGGAAGAAAGGTAGCGCTCGGGTCCAGGGAGCAAGAGGGCGGGAGAGGTGCCGGCACCAAGATCTAGACCTGATAGGTCCGGTTCCGGTCGCCAGCGACACCGCAGCCCAAGAGGGAGTCCGCCCCCCACCGCCACAAGCGGTTGCCGACCGGACGCGGCAGCAGGAGCACACCAGGCCCACTCAGGCCCGGCCGGGCCCAGATCGGGCCCGTAAAGCCCCCGCCGCCACGCTGCAGCATCAGGGCCGCCGCCGCGCCGCTGCCCTCCTACCAGTACCACCCGCACCACCCACCGCCGCCACCGCCCGGCTGGCCGCCATGCGCCGTCATCAACACCCGAACCGGTCCGCACCAAGAATCGCCCGCAGACGACCCGACGCCGGAGCTGCCTCGAACCGTCGCCGCAGCCCGACTCGCCGAACCACCGTAGACCACCACGCGGTCGTGCGCCGTCACGGACTACGCCCAGCGAGGACGACGACCCAGCCGGGTCGCCCCTCCAACCATCGTGCCGTCTGCCGGAAACCTGCATCAGATCGGGCGGATCTGACCAGGCCAGCACCGCACCCCACCGATAGGGAACCCCGCAGCCACCACGCCACCAACACATGCCCAGGACCGCCACGCCGTCGCGCGAACGCCGCCATCCCGTGCCCACGCCGTTGTGCCGCTGCCCCCGCGGAAGCACAGCGCCTCTACATCGACCAGCCGGCCCGCGCCAGCCGTGGAGCTCGAGCAGAGGGGAAAGGGGGCCCCGCCGCCGCCGACGCCGGCCGAGCTTCGCCCGCCGGCGGCGGCGAGGGAGAATGGAAGGAGGGAGGAAAGGTTTGGCGGCGGCTAGGGTTCCCTCGGTCGCTCGCGGGAGCGACGCGAGGGAGACGCGGGGGGGGGGGATCCTCCCAAGTATCAAAATACCAAATTATACATCCACTGCAATTTCTTTTATTTGCTTTGGTCCACTGAAACTACATCTCTGTCTTGCTTAATGTAAATACGATAGCCTGTTCTGACCTTGCACGTGACAACTAGTGCATCTACCATACACATGGTGCATTGCTGCTGACACAACTATGCCTTGTACAAAGTCTTAAACTTGTGCCATCTATGTCCACACGCGAAGCTGCACTTCTAGGTCAGGGTCATCATAGCCTAACATACTTCTTTAGTTCATTCAGAGTTCAAACGGGAGGCTACCGGGACTGAGATCCTTGCTGCTCTGCCGTTCTTTCAGACCACAGAGGAAGGTGTCACACTGCTCGTCGTGTGCCGCGACCAGCGATCGCAGGCCGAAGGTATCACTTCATTTCGAAACGATGCATTCTGTTTGCACATTGTCTATTTCTTTACATTTTGGCAACAAAAAAAATCCGTACAGAACAATTGCTGACAAGGATAACAATGAGAAAGGAAGATCTGTCAGCGATTGCTTAACACTAACTTCGTTATAACAGATCATCTGCCTCGCTATAGTGAGATTGGGTGTCAAGTGCAACCAAGGAAGAAAGGAACGGACAGGTGTCAAACATGGAATGGATATGTCTAGTTTTGATCAGCAACCGAATCACATGTGAATTCCCTAGGAGGCTGGCAGTCAGATTTTGGATGTAAATCTTACCTTTTTTCCCAAAGAAAATCTGCATGAAGTACAATAATAATTTGAATGTGTTACAGAAGAAATTTAGAGCAGTAGTCACCAATTTTTGGGGATAAACTTTTCTTTGTATGCGGTGAATGAACAATTCTTGTGGCAAAAAATATATATCAAGTGAACTCATTAAATTATGTTAAATTTTCTTTGGCTAACTGGCTTAGTGTACATCATGCAGCAGCGTGGGGTGATCGGTCTCTATAATGGCTCGAATGATCATGATTTAAAGTTGTACCCATAGCACCACCATTAGGATTGTAAGTTATGGTAGCCATGAAGAGATATGTCAATTCATTTCCTTGTTACCTCATTTGGAGATATATGCACCATTGGTCATTGAACTTGTACACAATGAGTATTTTAGTCACTAAACTCACAGAATGTTGTGCGCAAGTCACAAAAGTTGGCAAGGATGAGCAAACCGGTCACAATTGTGACGTGACATGCTGACTGAGCAGTTAACCACGGACCGTGACTTTTTTTTTTGCAAAAAGAACCCTGTAGAACCACTTCAACCTTTGCCTTAACCTAAGGGATATAACATATTAATGTGATTTTGTGATTCTACAGGGTTCTTTTTACAAAAAAAGTAGGCCACAATCTGTGGTCAACTGCTTAGTCAGCGTGCCACGTCATGATTGTGACCGGTTTGCTCATCCTTACCAAGTTTCGTGACCTGCGCACAACATTCAGTGACTAAAGTACTCATCATGTACAAGTTTAGTGACCAATGGTGCATATATCTCCCTCATTTTATGTTTATGCGACCCTTAAGATCTGCCATATATCAAGCTAAGCTTCTTTCAAAACCTTGGCATACAGTAGTGTTATCTCCCCCTACAAACACGTAGTTAGACCCCTCTCTGGACACGCTTATTCATTGTAAAAATAAAAATAAAAATTTGTTTGGATTTATTTTGATTTAGTTTATAACCATTAAATAGAATGATGTAAAGAGTGAACTGAACGGGTTAGGTTTCTTGTGGTGCAGCCAGCCCACCCAGGTCAAGTCCTAAATTTGGCACGGGTCGCATTTGCCTAGATTTAATTGGCGTTGTTTTTTCAATAGCACATGACGTGACACCCAACAACTAGAGGCCCGTGGTGACTTTTTTCAACTCAAGATCTTTCAAAAGTGCTCATAGGGTAGCGTTTGCGTGTATGCATTCATAGGAGCGAGTGAAGCTGAGAAGACCAAGTATCGGAATATTAAATCATATACTCACTATTTCCCATAATATTCACCGACTTTGAATGCGTTGGCGTTTTTTTAATCAGCTAGAAGTGTGATAAAGATATTCACTAACTCCCCTTTAATAATAAGATCAACATTTCTATTATTATTGACGAATGATAACATAGGAATACGATGACTCTGGTGTTGTTATTGATAGATCACACATGACATTTTTTATGCCCGTCGAGGAGGCGTTAACCGTATATGTCGGAACAGTATACATCCCAAAATGTGATTGTAGTATGTGACTTCGACATGGTGTTTACCTTTGCCGTTGCTGGTTGGCCTGGCTCTGCTCATCGCACTTTGTTCCTCAATCACGCATTACAACTGGTGTGTATGCTAACCTCGCTTTTATTTGTAGGAAATTATTACCTTCTGGATTCAGGCTATCCAAAGCGAATTAGCTAGATACTTTGTTCAATTCAAGAGGAGTACATACCATCTTCTGGAGTTTCATCTTCGTCGTCACCCTGCACCTCAAGGGAAGTAGGAAATATGCATGATATGCTCAACCTTTTTTGCATTCATCGCTTCGCAATGTTGTTGGACGTCCACTTGGGGTACTTAAGCGAAAGTGGTGGATATTGAAAGGTATTGGCAGTTTCCCACCTAGTACACAACAACTTGCATGACAAATAGTTCGATACTTTATAGTGGCATCAGCGAGGTGGTGGCGACGATGGCACACTGGAATAAGGTCTCTCCCACTTCTCCCTACCTAGTCAACGTTTCTGGCATTGGCGAAGAGGCAGTGAGGGTAGGTGGTGTCATATCTGTTGATCTCCAATGGATCTTGGCAGTTGTTGTGTCTCTCAAGGGAACCTATTTGCTGGTCTATGGTGGGACATATTTGATCTCTTCGTTCGTTTGGGTCTACGGTAAGGTCCGGTTTCTTCAACCCTCTGGATTGGTGGTGGAGGATTGCAAACCTGTGTTGTTGCCTGGGGTGTGTCTCAAACCGATGTTTCATCTGCGTTTATTCGATCTCGTCGTACGCTGTGGGTGGCTATTGCGGTCTTCAAAGTCGTGGTTGGCGAGAGCGTTTGCAGGTGGCCCCGTCCTTTGCTGCTTATTCAATGTATGTTTCAAGTCGCGGCAGCCATCAATCGATCGGAGGAAGAAGGCGACCAATATGAGTTTTAATGTATTGTTATTTTGTACTGTTCGTGTTGCGTCGAGTTGTATCTTCATTGTACCAGGTGTTTTTCTTGATAAATATCAGATATAAGATGCCTTCGGGTATCTTTTCTCAAAAATAAAGAAGTGTTCGATACATGTGACACAAATGAAATACTATCTACCTCAAGTGCCATGTCGAACGCTACAAACACAACCCGATGACGTTTCAGAGGATACATTGAACAATATTGGTAATAGATATCCGATTCTTGCATTATTGCGAGAGGGAGATAGGATATCTATGTTGATGGAGAACATCATCATGTGAACCATAAATCATTTGTGTGATGATCTATATCGATATATATCTTTCCTAATAATCCTAGGACGTCACTTTCTGTCTTACGCAACATTGTGAAAACATATGACATTTTCATTCCCAATGTTATTATTTAAATGTCAATCTGTGTACTTGTGTTGTACAGTTAGTTGCAATATAAAGTTTCTCGACATGGTGGTACACACAATCCGCACAAAAACTACGATGTCGGAGTTGCTCAAACGAAACAACTTTCAGTTTTCGTACAACTCTCTCTTCATAAAAGCTTTCCACAACTCAGGGTTCACAACAACATTTTTTTAATCCAGAATCCACATCATAACCAAACCAACCTTTAAGCTACATAAAAAAATGTACGCACATACTCTTTCCGTTCCACAATACCTGTCGTGAGTTTAGTTCTATTTTTCTTAAAGTAGTATCACTCCGTTTTTAAATATAAGATGTTTTAGGTACTCAACATGTTGACTAGATACAATGTAAGTTTCAAGCAGGCCAGCCCACTCTTAACAACAATGCAGTGAGTGAACATACACACTAATATGTTTCTAGATATATGTAGTTACATGCGAATCTAGACAAAGTTTAAAATTTATTATATTTAGAAATGGAGGGAGTAAGTATTAAATAAGTTGGGAAACATCGGATGCTGAAAATACAAATGTTAGGGCGTATATGTTTTTTCTTTTTCTTGAAAAGTTCAACCGACTATTTTTTTTTTTGAATTTTCAACCACCATATATTAGGTCAGCAGGCCGCCTCATTAAAAACCTCCCAGTCCCGTTAGGTACTCTGAGAGGAAAAGAGTGCGTCTGGAACCTGCTGCCTCACAAACATCACAAAGTTTCATCATTACAATCAGTCCTCAGACTGTGATATAAGAAAGGCGGTGGCTCAGCATCCCAAGAGCAGTCCTCCTCTTGTATGATAACAAATTTTGCACAAGAGTGAGCTGCCTGGTTAGCTTCGCGACACGCAAAACAAATGCTAAAGGACTGGAAAGAAGACCCTAGCTCATTAATCTCATCTAAAACTGACTTAATCACAGAACGACTGGAGTTGCGATTATTCCAAAGCTTCACCAGCTCCAAGCAATCCACTTCGAACATGATATTGCCAAAACCCTTCTCCACCGCAAAGACTGCTGCATCACGCAGAGCCAGAGCCTCAATTACCATAGGATCGGAAATACCTCTATAAATCTTACCGCCCGCACCACGAAGACTCCGCCCATCTCTTGCCACCATCACTACTAGGAAAAGGCTTATAGGTGGATTAAATAGCCGTGGCGCACCACCATTTTGATGCCCCACGGGTATATAGCCGCGGCGTACGAAAAGACGGTGCGCCACGGGTGGTCCATTACCCGTGGCGCACCAAAATGGTGGGGCGCCACGGCTATGTGGTGGCCTGGCTGGCTAGCGAGCCCCCTCCTTACCCGTGGCGCACCTTATTTTTGTGCGCCACGGGTAAGTTGCTACCCGTGGCGCATCGCGGCGACGTGCGCCACAACTATTTGTACAGAGTACAGACTCGCTTCAATTCGCGCACCCCACCTACCACGCTCCCTAGCTCTCTCTCCCCCTTATCCTCTCGATCCCCTTCGCCTCATCTTCTTCCTCGAGCGCCGCCAGCATCCTCTCAGCGGCCGCCCTCCCAGGCCACCCCTCACCTCCGCCTCCCAAGATCTTGTCGTAAGTGCCCTTCTCCCCGGCCAACGCCGCGCGAGCTGGACCCCCGCCTCCCCGGATCTCCTCCTCCACCTCCCTGGCTCGCCTCGGTGCCTCGGTGGCCGCCCTCCCAGGCCACCCCTCACCTCCCCGCGCTCCTGCTGGTGGTCGCCTTACCGGGCTGCTCCTCCCGGCGTCCACCCGGAGCGGCTGCCAGGGTCTTCTCCGACAACGTCTCCGAGGTGCTCCTGCCAGCACTGCTTCCCCGGCCTCGGCACTCCTGGACCCCGCCGCCACTGTTCGTCGGCGTGGTCTAGACCAGCGGTGGTGTCCGTTTGCCGGCGGACGGCGCTTCCATCCGCGCTGAGATCAAACATCGGCTATAGTCCGTCTCGGGTGAGCTCGAACTCCTCTTATCTGCTCTATCGTCACGCCATGGCGATGATTTACTTGGATTAGGCTACAAATCTGCAAGAAGAACTCCAGTTTCGTTGTTTTAGTCACACCTACTAGCTTTGATGGGTGCTGATGTAGCCTTTTTAGGTATTAAGTTTGTTACTACCTTGCTGCGATATAAAGATGCTCGATTTCTGATCATGATTGAAGTGCGTTCTGCTGTGAAAGTTTGTAGCTAAACTGAACCATTGAATTCTGTAGTCAGCTGTGAGCAGATAAAGAAATGGCTAGTAACTAGAGCACCAGTGCTATCTCCGGGATGTAGATTTAGGTTTTTATTCGACTTCGCTCATGTATCTACATCTCCCGTCTGCACACGTAGGCAGTGGGTGTATATGAAATGGACAGACTTCCTAGTCGGTATTGATGGCTACCCTTTGGCTACTTAGGATTATTAGGACTGATTAGATTTTACTGCTAGCTGCTATCATGATCTTAGTCTTCATATTGCTTCTGTCTATATAGAGATGTGCTGCTGGTGAGGTCTAGAATTCACTACTGGTTGAGTAGGTACACTAGATGTATATGGTCCGTGGCTGCTACTTGCTGGTATTCTCTTACATTATATGTGCTATTTTCTTTCCTAACCACCGGACTGAATTCTGTGCTTGTTTGGAACTTATTTTCTTCGAAAGCCGATGATTAAAAATGTTGTGGCACTATGTGGTAACCCTGAAGGTCTGCAGAGCCTTGTGATATGCAGAAGTACAAGTCCTGTGCATCCTACTTGGCTCTGCCGATCCTTCAGGGCTACTAATAATTGTGTGTCCGACCTAAATATGAGGCGCAAAATCTAAGTCATATTTATTTTGTTTTGTCTGTTTATTCGAAAGCCGATGATTAAAATGTTGTGGCACTAGGTTGTAGGCCTGCAGGTCTGGTGAGCCTTGTGATATGCACAAGTACCAAGTTTTGTGCATCATACTTGGCTCACCAGATCCTGCAGGTCTACTTGTGTGTCCGACCTAAGTATGAGGCGCAAAATCTAAGTCATTAATCATTTTGTTTTGTCTTTTTCTTCTAAGCCGATGATTAAAATGTTGTGACACTGTATGATTCAGGGAGGAGCTAGTGAACCTTGTGATATACACAAATAAATATTTTGTGCATCCTACTTGGTTCACTTGCTCCGTCTCTGAAATGTGTGTCCAATTTAAATATGTATGAGGCACAAATCCAAAATCATTTTGTTTTTTCTTTCTCTTTCCGAATGCCGATGATTAAAAATGTTGTGGCACTATGTGGTAACCCTGAAGGTCGGCCGAGCCTTGTGATATGCACAAGTACAAGTCTTGTGCATCCTACTTGGCTCGGCCGATCCTTCAGGGCTACTAATAATTGTGTGTCCGACCTAAGTATGAGGCGCAAAATCTAAGTCATTTTTATTTTGTATTGTCTGTTTCTTCGAAAGCCGATGATTAAAATGTTGTGGCACTAAGTTGTAGGCCTGCAGGTCTTGTGAGCCTTGTGATATGCACAAGTACCAAGTCTTGTGCATCATACTTGGCTCACAAGATCCTGCAGGTCTACTTGAGTGTCCGACCTAAGTATGAGGCGCAAAATCTAAGTCATTTTTATTTTCTTTTGTTTTTTTTCTTCTAAGCCGATGATTAAAATGTTGTGACACTAGGCATTTTAGCCTCCCTGCAGCGAACGGCACACAACGAGCGTCTACCTTTGTCACCGAACCCAATGGCTGGATTTAGCCTACCTGCTGGCATGTTCCCTGGCATTATTGTTTTGTCTTTGTTCACCGGCCAGCCATTGGATCCACCTCCTGTAGGTCGGTGAATAAAGACAAAACAACGATGCTGTTGGAAACACAAGCCCTCAGGTAGGTTGAATCCAGCCACTGGATTTGGGTGACACAATAATGAATTGCCGAGGATCCTGCAGGTCTGCTTGTGTGTCCGACCTAAGTATGAGGCGCAAATCCGAAATCATTTTGTTTTTTCTCTCTTTCTGAATGCCGATGATTAAAATGTTGTGTCACACTATGTGATTCAGGGAGGTGCTAGCGGACCTTGTGATATGCACAAATAAACATCTTGTGCATACTCTTACTTGGTCCGCTTGCCCCGTTCCTGATCAATGTGTGTCCAATCTAAGTATGAGGCATAAACTCAAATCATTTTGTTTCTTCTCTATGAATTGACAAAGCCGATGATTTAAACTATGCCATGGTAAAGGCAAGGAGAGTGTCTATAATGCCTTGTAGTATATACAATTGGAGTGTTTGTATTAATACATGGTCTTATAGACACTCTTTTTGCCTTGTTTTGCACGGCAATGATATATGAGGCTTTCCATTGTTAACTTCTCGCATTTCGTAAATTTTAATATTACTTTTGTAACAAAATTTTGACTTAAGCATTTTTTACTTAGGTGTTCTCGGTGACGATGTCCATGTTGGACCAGAGGGACGATGTGCGGGACTGGGCTCCACCGGGCTGGCACTGGGAGGTGCTACCTTCCGGGACGCGCAGCTTGGTGAGGAATCCGGGTGACGTCGTCGACCCTGATCTTCTGTGGTGGCAGTCGCGTGGGCCACGCTCGGTGCAGAGGGAGCCGGCCCCCGAGGAGGAGGTACGTCGCCGTATTAGGGAGGAGGACGAGCACGTCCGTCGATACATGTATCTGCTGGTTAGGCAGTATGACGGTAGGTGGTCGTTTCTTCAGAGGGTTCCTGCTCACGTGAGTTATGACCCTGTGAGGGTTCCTTCTCTTTGGATGCGTAGCGCCGCCGTCGACTCAGTACAGTTCGATGAATCAGAAGGTTCATGTTGAAATTAGCTAAGCTTCATGTATTAGCTACTGGATATGTAATAATATGATCGATGAACTGTGATTATGATCAACTTTGTGTAATAATATGATCGATGAACTATGATTGGAAATTGTGTATTTATACTGGTTTATCAAATATTTCTCTCTATATAATATTGGAATATGAATTTCCTGTAATGTGATATATCTGTTTGTATAAATACCTGTATAAATACCGTATTTTCTGTATATAAAAAATACAGAAAAACTTAGCCGTGGCGCATGACAGAAGGTAGCCGTGGCGCACCCTATCCGTGGCGCAGGATAGACATGTGCGCCATGGGTAATACTCGTGGCGCACATCTGTGCCTGCGCCACGGGTAAGGTTGGTTACCCGTGGCGTGGCAATCCGTGGCGCAGGCCCCTGCGCCACGGGTAGCCTTATTTGGTGCGCCACGGGTAGCCTTTTCCCTAGTAGTGCATTCCGGTTGACGCCAACCCCGAATCCAAACAGATAGCCCCATCTGAATTCAGTTTGACAACCCCATCAGGTGGTCTGGTCCATTTGCCGCGCCGTATTGACTGCGTCGACGGCCCCTTGACCTTGGGAAGTTCCAGCACCTGCAGTGTCTCATGTATCATCTGCATCGACTTAGTTGGATTAAAACCGAGTTCACCATGGGTCAGGTTATTCCTCGATGTCCAGATTGAATACATCACTGTAATGATAAGCTCTCTGTCCTTCTGCACGAAGGATGGATCACATAAAATATCCGCTGCCCAAGTTGCTGGGTGAAGCCGTGGCAACTTGATCGACAGGATTTCTTTGGCTGCTGTCCAAAACATCCTAGCATGACTGCACTCAATTAACGCATGCATTAACGTTTCAGACTCAGCTTTGCATATTCCACAGGTGCTATCTTCCATGACATGCCTCCGTGAGAGAGTCCCGTAGTCTGGTAAAATACCTCGAAGAACCCTCCACCAAAAAACTCGCACCTTAGGAACTACTGATAAATTCCACAAACGTTTCCATTTATCACTTCCATTGTCTGACGATGAAGATACTGTCCCAAGCCGAACAGTCTCATCTCCCTGGATTTTCAGAACTAACGCTCTATAGGCAGACCGCACTGAATACATACCTGATTTCTCTTTTGCCCACGCAAGGAAATCCTCTCCAACCGAATGACGAAGAGGAATTTTTAAAATAGCATCAGCGTCAGGTTCGAAAAACAGGTCACAGATCAGTGGTACATTCCACTGATGATCTTGTGTCATCAACTCACTGACCATAGTCAAGTCAGTGTTGTGTTTTCGGCCCATAGGCCGCATTGTCACCGTATCCGGGAGCCAGCAATCGTCCCAGATCGAGATTGAGTCACCCGAGCCCACTCGCTTCACAAGCCCAAGTTTCAAAGCATCTCTTCCCGCCAGGACCGATCGCCAGGTCCGGGAAGCAGCTCTTGGTGGTGCTGCCTCCATGAAATTCTGGTTATGAAGATACCTCGTTCGCAAAACTTGAGAGCACAACGAGTTCGGATTCATAACAATTCTCCAGGCTTGCTTTCCCAATAAGGCAATATTAAAGGCATGCATATCCCGGAACCCCATGCCTCCTTGGCATTTCGGAATAGCCAATTTATCCCATGCAATCCAGTGCATAGATCTCCTATCCAGATTTCCACTCCACCAAAACTGCCCCATCATGGACGTGAGCTTCTTGCATGAACCCTTGGAGAGCAGAAAATAGGACATACTATATGTCGCCTTGGCTTGAATAACTGACTTTATCAGTGTTTCTTTACCCGGGTAAGACAGGTTCTTCTCAGCCCATCCATTCATACTTCCTCTTGCACTATCTGAGATGTACTCAAAAGTACCACTGTTGATCTTCCCTGTAGCCGTGGGGAGACCCAAGTATTTCTCTGTGAAAGTTTCAGTCTGAATATTCAAACATTGTTTCACAGCAACCCTCTGTTCACTCGGAGTGCAGGGGGTAAAGAATATAGCACTCTTATCTTTGTTCACCCTCTGACCAGACGCAGCATCATAAATCTGAAGAATTTCATCCAATCTCCGAGCACTTGCACTATTTGCATTGATAAAGATTAAGCAATCATCTGCAAATAGATCCAAGGTGACCTATTGCAAACTCGAACACCTCGATCCACAAAACCAGTATTATAGTGATGTAACAAAGCAGTCAGTCCTTCCGCACAATAAAGGAATAAACAAGGTGACATAGGATCTCCCTGCCGAATGCCACGAGAGGGATAAAAAGGCTCAAGGAGACCACCATTTACCTTAACAGAAAATCTGACCGTAGATACACACTTCAGAATTAGCTGAACTAGCCGGGAAGGAAAACCAAGCTTCAGCATCATTGCCTCAATAAAGGACCATTCAACTCGATCATAGGCTTTCATCATATTGAGTTTGACTGCACAATGCCCCTTCTTTCCCTTCTTCTTCCTCTTCATCGAGTGAATACATTCAAAAGCGACCAGTGCATTATCTGAAATTAATCTTCCGGGCACAAAAGCACTTTGCTCCTGTCCAACTGTGTACTCCAAGATCGGCCTCATTCTATTTGCCATAGCCTTAGTAGCAATCTTATAAAGAACCGTACATAAGGAAATCGGCCGAAACTGCTTAATGGATTGGGGGTTTCTCACCTTCGGAATTAGTGTAATAGCTGTATCATTTAGCGAGTCAGGCATCTCCCCACCATTTAAGAACCCTAGGACCGCTTTACATAGGTCCGGCCCAATAAGATCCCAGTGCCGTTGGTAAAAGCCAGCAGTAAATCCATCAACGCCTGGGGCTTTAGATGGGTGCATCTGGAATAAGGCGTGCTTCACCTCTTCTTCCGAGAAATCACTGCCCAGACGCTCCCTATCTTCTTGCCCAATTTTCTCCTCCACAAGATTGACAAGGCCGGCAAACTGTGGAGCTCCTTCCGAAGTGTACAAATTAGTATAAAAGGTTTGAATTTCAGACTTCACTTCCTCAGGTTCCTCACACCACGTCCCATCCTCACGCTGTAGAGTAATAATCGAGTTGATCCTCCTACGTTGGGATGCGTACGCATGGAAATAAGCAGTATTGCGATCACCAGATTTTAGCCAATTAACCCTAGCTCTCTGCTTGATCCAAATTTCTTCCTGGTAAAGAACTTCACAAATTCTTCCCATCAATTTCTTCTCTTCTCCTGATGGGCCCCGGCCCACAGACTGCTTACGCACTCGGTCCAGTTCGCGACGCAAATTCGTCAATTTCTTTTTAAAATTACCAAACTCGGTCGTGCCCCAAGATTGTAGCCCCTTTTGCAAACTCTTCAGCGAATTCGTAAAACCTTCCATTCCTTCTCCTTTCTCCGCCTTTTGCCAAAGATCAGTCACAACCTTATCATAGTCACCATGAGTCTGCCACACATTCTCATAGCGAAAGGTACGTCTGCCTGCAAGCTTGTTCTGTGAGAACCTTTTCATCTCTGTCATCACCATACAGTGGTCAGATTGGACCATACTAACATGTTTAACACTAACCACTTGGAAAAGTTGAAGCAGCGCCTCATTACCAAAGGCGCGATCAATGCGAGCTTTCACATTCGAAGGCCCATCCTGTCTATTATCCCAAGTGTACAGGAGCCCCGAGAAACCTAGGTCAATCAGCGCACAATCTTCAATTGTCTCTCGAAAAGATCTCATCTGCCATTCCTCCCTCGCATGCTCACTAAAGTGTTCCGTGCCATATAGTGTTTCATTGAAATCTCCACTACACAACCACGGCATCCTTCGGAGCCCATGTAGACGCCGTAAAAGGGTCCACGTATTGTGTCTGTTCTCCCTCCGAGGATCACCATAGATACCAGTGAAACGCCAAGGGGAAACCGAACCATCCTTATTCCGAACTATAGCATCAATGTGGTGAGCATTATAGCTCTTAATCTCCACCTCTACCGCAGAGGACCAGAAAAGTCCAATGCCTCCACTCAAACCCACACTACTAACTGCAAATCCTCTAGAAAAACCGAAGGTGCCAATCAACTTCTCTACCCTTTTTCCTTCGATCTTCGTCTCCATGACAAAGAGCAAGATGGGATCTAGCTGCTTCACAAAACCGCGAAGCTCTCGAACTGTCCCGAGGTTCCCAAGCCCCTGGCAGTTCACACTTAAGCAATTCATTGTTCCCGGCGTGGCTGGGGACCAGCCAACGCCGATGTGCTTGTGATGGACATATTACGCTGCTTTTTCGCGTCTGGAGATAGGCCTTCCTTGTACTTCCTAAGCTCAGCCTCCTCCCTCTTTGAACCAGACATCTTCGGATCAACCATAACCAAATCCTTCCCCATTGACTGGTTACTTGAATTTCCTGCACCCGCAGTCTCAGCCGTAGGTGGAAATAAAGAACGGTAAACCTGACCCGTTCCGGTTCTCCCACCTCTATAACCAAAACCTCTTCCTCTTCCTCTACCACCTAAGGAATTAAAGTTTGATGGTGGCGCCGATGCTCTTCCTTCAGGTTCCGGGTCCCTCGCATATAAATCATCATAGAATTCTGGAAACTCTTCATAGCCACCTTCTGCATACGGGGGGGCCCTATTCTTCTTTTTCTTTTCATTGGGAGCTCTAAGAAAGGAACCCCATGGCAGATTGCCAGACTCGTCTCTCTCTGATGGTGTTGGGCAAAACGCATCCGAGTGCCCAAGCAGCCCACAGGAGAAACAAAAATATGGCAGAAACTCATACTGCACAGCATACCAAAACGTCTTCTCGAGACGCTTGGACTCCAAGCCTACCCAGCGCATAATAGGATCATTCACCTTGATGAACACTCTCGCGCCGAGATACTGGGCACTTACTAGGCCATCTTTGTTCTTATCCAGCTTCACAAATTCACCAACCCTCTTGGCTATCTTCTCTCCCCAGACTGGGTTCAGTTTATTATAGGGTAGATCCAGTACCCTAATCCAAATAAGGAGCTTATCAAACCGCAACTCCGATGGCCGGCTGTGGTAATTAAAATTCTCAAGCACCACCGCGAACTTAGAGACTGTCCATGGTGATCGCTCCCAGATCCGATCCCGATCTCTCTCAGATCCCAGCTCGGCAATGAACATATTCTGTCCGCCATCACGAAAGAACAATCCTTTAGGATTGCCCCACACCGGGCGCAGCGCATCAGAGATCGTGTTAATGGTGAAAACCTTTGGCTCCGGCACTAAGATCTTCCCCGCCAGCGCCCACATCTGCTCGTCCTCTTCCTCCTCATCATCATCCACCAATCTGTCCGCCTCAGCGGCAGTCAGTTTGAGATTTTTCATCAAGTCCTCCACCGTTCCTTTCGCATTAGGTCCAGGATCCGACGTGGTTGTCCCGCGTCGATCCCCATCTCCACTTCCGGCCGCCGCCGGCTTCTTCACCGATGCCATGGAAAACCAGGACGTCGATCGACCACTCACGCACCAGCGATTACCGATGGGCGCCGCCAGCCGTCACTCGAGCGAAACCCTAATCGCCTCCAGGGAGAGCGAAGCGGTATTCTTGGGACCTTGTTATTTGTTCCATTAGTCTTCGTAGCTTTCTCCAATAGTTCAACCGACTATTGATCATCACCAATGCTACAAAAAATTCATCGTGTATATCCATGCATATTCTTGGGCTCCGAAAATAAGCACAAAAATCCAGGTTCCCTAGCATAATCACTCCCCGCAAAGAGGACAAAACCTCGCCAATCACTTCATTACCCGAACGAGACCTTCCATATGCACGAGTGCCCCGACCTGTCAGCTACCCATAACCCGCTCCTCCCCGCGGGAAACGGTACGCGGAGCGCGCAGCCGCATCCGAAGCCTCGGTGCCACGAACGCACCGGCCTGGCGGCCCACATCCTCACGAACGACCTTTGGCCAATGACGCGTGGACCCACCGAACCGTTCAGCTTCCTCCTTCCCCACAAACCAGCGGAACACACCCCGCGCCGCGTCCTCGTAAAAGTCGCACGCGCACGCGCCGGTTTTCATTCTGCCAGTCTTTTCACTGGGCGGGAACCCCCAAAATTTCGAACCCCACCCCTCCTTCCGCAGCACGCCTCCGCTTCTCTCCCACCGCCATCCCGTCCCCACCCCAACCGCCCTTCCCGGGCCCACCGGTCAGCAGTTCAGCGCGGTGGTCCCCACGCGGCTCGGCCGCTCAAGGAACTCGAAATCGGATCTCCCCCGACGCTTGGGGGATAACAAAGAGTTAAATCGATCGAATTGAAATCCCATTCCATAAAATCCGAGGAGGGCCCTTCGTAATCTCGGTTCGCATTCGTTTCCCTACCCCTACCCTCTCGGAGATTCGAACGCAGCGGAGGAGATGACCGGGGTTCTCGCCGCCTGATCTGCGGCGTTCGATTGGATTTAGGGCGGCGCGCCGGGAGGCGAAGATGGATTTCGCGGCGATGAAGCGGAGGGAGCTGCAGGCGCTCTGCAAGCGCCACGGCCTCGCCGCCGGCGGCACCAACGCAGCCCTCGTCGCCCGCCTCACCGCCGCTCTCTTGGTACGGACTGCTGCCCCCCAACCCTCGCTATAGTTTTTTTTTTCGGAAATCGCTACAATTCACGGGACACGAACGGTTGTGGGAAGGAACTGATCCTCGTGTTGATTCGGTGTTGCGTTTGCAGGGTCCCGGCGGTGCGGCCGAGGAGGCGGTCGGGGTGGTGGTGGGGAAGGGATGCTTCAAGCGGTCGGCGGGCGGTGCCAGCGGCGGGGATTCGGGCGCGGGCAAGAGAGTGACCTTCATCGAGTTGGAGGAAGATGCGGAGGCGGAGGTGGCTGTCACTGGGAGAGGACGCCGGAGGTCCCAGGTGCTGAGTTCGCCTGCTGTTCCCAAGACAAGGGGGAGGCCGAAGAAGGCCGGCGATGCTCCTCTTGGGTCCAAAGGGGACCGTCGGTGGACGCGTTCCCAAGCTGGTGGTGATTTTGCTGACAAGAGTGATTCTGGAGAGGCAGGTGGAGATGCTCCGGCTAGGCGGTCTGGGAGGAATGCGCTGAATCTGGGTGCTGCTGATGGATTTGAGAGGGTTGCTGGGGCAGCAACTCGGAAAAAGTCTGCCAAGGCTGAGCAGGAAGAGATGGACGAAGGAGTGGCAGGTGGTAGGAAGCATCAGCTGAAGCGGAAGACTAGGGAGAATGATATCGAGGATGCAGATGTCAGTGGGCAAGTTGGAGTTTCTCGTAGAAGCACGAGGTCGAGTGGCCTTCTGTTAGAGCCTGATGCCGTGTTGTCTCCTGTCGAGAAGAAAAGAGGGAGGCGGAATGCGGCAGATGTGAAGGAAAAAACATGTGTCGAGGAGCAGCCTACTGAAGCTCTACATTCAGGTAGAACTCTAAGGTCTACATGCATGTGGAAGGTGCAGGAAAAGGAACCTGCTGTGGAGAAGGTGGCTAAGGTTGAAATATCTGGTACGACTACAAGATCAAGATCAGTAGCACCTGCTGTGACTTCACCCAGGGTCATTGCGAAGAAGAGGGGGAGAAAGACAGATGATGTGCCCTCGGATGGAGGGCCGGATAAGAAAATGGAAAATAAGAGGCAACCCAGTGGTCTCGCTACTCACAGTAGCATTCATCATCTTGCTTCTTGTGGAGATGAATCATCTCTTGAACAAGTTGCTGCCCCCAGCAAGGGGCTCCCACTGAGGCGATCGAGGCGAAACCCTTCTGAGGCAAATATGATGTTAAATAGTAACACAACTTCAGAAAGTAGCAACTGGAGTAGAGCTCCAACTGAGTTCAGTGGCCCGAAGATAGCTCGTCCAACCATGCTCAATGCTGCCAAGGATGGCATAGAAGATGGTGTGGAGAAACTTGACCAGCATGTGGGGTTGAGTAAACTCCGGAATGTCAGTGCAAAGATAGCGACAAATGGTGGTGAAATTCCATTTTCGGTAGAGCCTGATGCCTTGTCGTCTCCTGTCGAGAAGAAAAGAGGGAGGAGGAAGGCGGCAGATGTGAAGGAAAAAACATGTGTCGAGGAGCAGCCTACTGAAGCTCTACATCCAGCTAGAACTCTAAGGTCTGGAGTGGTGGTGGTCGCTCCAGTTGCTCCTATTGTTTCTGAGAGTAAGAAAAGCAGGTGGAAGGTGCAAGAAGAGGAACCTGCTGTGGAGAAGGTGGTCAAGGTTGAAATATCTGGTAGGACTACAAGATCAAGATCAGTAGCACCTGCTGTGGGGAAGGTGGCTAAGGTTGAAATATCTGGTAGGACTACAAGATCAAGATCAGTAGCACCTGCTGCGACTTCACCCAGGGTCATTGCGAAGAAGAGGGGGAGAAAGACAGATGATGTGCCCTCGGATGGAGGGCCAGATAAGAAAATGGAAAATAAGAGGCAACCCAGTGGACTTGCTACTCACAGTAGCATTCATCATCTTGCTTCTTCTGGAGATGAAGCATCTCTTGAACAAGTTGCTGCTCCCAGCAAGGGGCTCCCACTGAGGCGATCGAGGCAAAACCCTTCTGAGCAAGGGCCTGTGAGAAGATCAACACAGAAATCTGTTGTTCCATCGTCTCTTGAGCATGAAACCAGTGGCATGCATGAAGACGTGGAGAAGAAACAAACTGTGACGAAACCTGTTGGTAGATCAACCCGTAGATCTGTTGCCCCGGTTATACTTGAGAAAGAGAGCAACGATCTTATTAAGGAAATTGTTCCTGAAGCCCATGCTAAGCGACAAACACGGAAATCTGTTGTCCCAGCTATGCTTGAGAAAGGAAGAAAGAGTATCATTACAGAAATTATTCCTGAAGCACGTGTTAAAAGATCAACACGGAAACCTGCTCTTCCTATGGTTAATAGTGAGAACAATGATCACAGTGTAGTAGTCAGCAGTGAGAATCTTCAAAATGATAAGAGTGAAGAGTTGGAGAAAGAGAATAATTGTTTACATGAAGAATCTGTTGTCCCAGATGTGACCGAGAAAGAGAATAAGGGGGTACATGAAGAATTGAAGTCAGAAGTTTCTGTGAGGACACCAGTGTGTAAATCTGTTGTTCCTAATGTGGCTAATAATGAGAATAAGGATCACAATGAATTGGTCAGAACGGAAGAGCTGAGTGTTAAGACAAGAAGTGCACATACAAGACTCCAAGTTGCTTTGCAGAATGACGAGAGCCTGCGGCGAACAACCCACAAATCTTCGAAGTTAGCGATATCGCCGCCACAATCAAAGCCCACAGCTTCAAAGGGAAGACCTGCAAAGAGGAGACGGACATCATCTTTGCAAGAAGATATGCCTGCTGAAGAGCAGAAGGAAGACCAAATTGCTTATGGAGCCCACACGAATCATGTGATTGAAGTTGCAACTTCTACTGACTTGCAAATTGGAATGCTGCCATTCGCAGCTGGAAAACCAGATTTGCGGGATTCACAGCTTAACTCTGAGCTGGAGGGCATTGTAGTTGTGGAACCTGGCCTTGGCCGTGATGAAGACAACAGTGACATTTTGGATTTTGAGTTGGAGGGTACAGTAGGTAAGTAAACCACAGTTACTGTGACTCTGAATTTGTGCTCCTTTTCATGATGTTTTGTTCAATTTCTTTTGATGTAATGAGTCATATACTGTTCAGGTACCACCGAGAAGCCTCCACGCAATTTACCTATTCTGGACTGTAAACATGTAGCTGCTTTATCTGAGGGGGCCGTGCACTCAATTGAAAATGATGCTGGAAGCTCTCCAAAATTTGAACAATCACCCACTGGGCTACAGTTCGTATTCTCACAGGGAATCGCAGAAAGATGTGCTACACATAATGCAAATCCATGTCCTGAAAACAGTGTAGAAGAACCAGATGTATACAATGTTGAATGTCAAGTTGAAACGGTTGTTTCTTCAAAATCTGACTCATATCAAAGCTCTGATGAAAATTCAGTAAGAGTCGAAGAAAGTGCGGGTTGTCCGTTGTCATCTCAGCAAAATAATGAACAAGGTATATTTTTTTGCAGGTTTTTGCTATGGAATATAAGATTCTTAATGTTTCTCTTTCTAATTTTTTATATTCTTGTGGGCAATGCAAGAACTGAATCATTTATGTATCTTTCAGTGTCCAGCTGCCCAAAAGATTTGGTTGCGTCTGCCCAGTTAGATCCGTCAGTGGATGCGGATCATGTAGTAAGGTAATTTTATTTAGAGAATTGAATCACAGATACGATCAAAGCTAGGGGTCTCTATTTTAAATATGGGAAGTGCAATTTACAGGGATGTTATTACTAAGGACTTGATCTGCAAGGAAGAAGAGAAAAAAGACTTTGTTCCTTCTTCAGATATTAATGTTCCTCATGAGATATCTCCTGCCAATGAACCTGGTAAGCCTCTATCGTAGTACTTAATTGCTTTTGATTTTACAGTCTATTCCCAAAATATGTTGTTTGCATCTTTTTTTGTAGAACTCGGAAATATCATTGTTTCTATCTAGGCTAATCCATGCACCTCCTAATGCAGCCGAGAATGCTTCTGGTGTTAGTGGAGCTGTATTCTGCATTTCACAGAGCACCCCTGTTTCTGATGAAGTGAACTCTGATTCTTCACGATTAGAATCACCGGATGTTTTGGATAGTCGCATAGCATCTTCTGATACTGAAGCGGTTCAACAAGATAATAAAGAGGAATGCAATCTACACAATGGAGTCACTCATGGCATCCATTTGAGTGGCATGTCTGAAATTGCACAGGTTGAGGTATCAAAAGGTGGAGAAGTGCTGCTGCCAGACGTAGAAACATCAGCATTTCGAGATGCACAGCTTAACTGCAAGCGGGAGGGTAGTGAATTCAAAGAACACAGCTTTAGCTGCGGTAAAGATGAATCTTGGAAGAACAATATGTCTCAGCTGGCCGACGAATATGTTATGCATTCTTGCCAGGAACAGGAGGTCAAGCTCCCACATGACCTATCTGCAGTTAAATCACCGAAAGGATCTACAACTTGTCAGGATGAGTTTGTAATAGGATCAGGTGATATTTCAGATCACTTGGTCAGATTAATCTGAGACACAGGCTTGTTTCATTCCATAGTACTCAGTACATTTTTTAAATAAGTACATTTTGGGCATTGATACTGTGTTCAAGAGGTTAACTTAGACTACTAGTTTCTTCTGTAGTATATGTATAAAACCCAAGAGAATTATAATAATCTGGAAAATGAAGGTATGCACTATCATGAGATGATAGTTTAAACAAGTTCGGATAGAAAATATTCTATTTCAGATCACTTGGTCAGATTAATCTGAGACACAGGCTTGTTTCATTCCATAGTACTCAGTCCATTTTTTAAATAAGTACATTTTGGGCATTGATACTGTGTTCAAGAGGTTAACTTAGACTACTAGTTTCTTCTGTAGTATACGTATAAAACCCAAGAGAATTATAATAATCTGGAAATGCTTTTTGACATAATCTATCTATATGATATTAACGTATCAAAAAGTCTCTGGTTCAGTAGGCCAGCATTGTTCGTCTTTCCTTTTGCGACGTAAACTTGTTTAGTTCTTGGCATGAGGATTCCGTTGCCTATTCTATCTCCTGACTCCCTTTTTCACATCAGGGATCTGTCGAGCTAGTGGGAGCATAGTCAAAGGAAACAACATTGCTATGGATGCCCCTGCTACTGCGAAGCAAGGTGATAACCTGAGTCCATCTGCAACTGCCTTGCTCAGGAACAGGGAGAACACATCTGCTTGTAAAATCGATGCTCCTGAGCTTAGCAGTGATCACTTGGTCGTGATGGATTTGTCGACACAAACGGTACAGAGCGTCAGTTGTAGACTGAGGGAGGCAGGACTTGCCGTGGGCAATTCTGATAATAAACTACATATAGAGCAGGTCCAGCAGGATGATGTACAAGGGGAAAACCTGAGCTCATCTGCAACTGCCTTGCTCAGGAACAGGGAGAACACACCTGCTTGTAGAATCGACGCTCCTGACCTTAGCAGTGATCACTTGTTTGCGATGGATTCGTCGGCACAAACGGTACAGAGCGTCACTGGCGAATTGAGGGAGGCAGGACTTGCCGTGGGCAATTCTGATAATAAACTACTTATGGAGGATGATGTACAAGTACTAGAAGGTGAGGAACTAATGATCTGTTATATATCTTATTCTTATAAGGATCTAAGTTGGCGGCCGACCTTTCACCTCTGTCTTATCTTACTCTTACTCTTGCTTTCATAAACCCTTGTTTGAGATGAACCTATCAATATTTGTCAGGTACCCCAGAAAAACCACCTCTGCCAGAATCTGTTTCAGATGATGATAGCAATGTTGATTTTAGTGCGGTTTCCAAAAGTGAAGATTGTGCGTATACTTCTGGTCAATATAATGAATACGAAGGTATACAATAACATATTCTCTTTGTTCTTTCATTGATTTTTAACAATTTAGTGTTGTGAGATATTCTGCTAATGAAGCGTATCTACATGAACTGAATGGTACTGTATTCTTTCAGGATTAACAAAGTCTTGTCATGAACAAGAACAGATGGCATCTCAGCTAGTCTTGTTGGAGGCTGCAAATTGCATGAAGGAGTAAGTGTAATCTTTCTTTGAATCACTAGAAGCACTTAGAACAATTCTTTTTGTTTGATAATATTAAAATTGAAATCACATTTTTCTGTTTCGCAGTTTTACTAATCCTGAGGAAGTATCCTATGGTGAAGAAAATAAAAAGCCTGTTCATTCTACTGCCATTAATTCTTCTTGTGAAAAAATAGATGCAAACGGATCTGGTAAGCACTTCACTGATCATGTTAATTTGGAATGGAACTACTTCTCATATCTTGGAGATTAGCAGTCTCTGTCTATCAAACAAATCGTATGCTCCCACTTGAGCACAGTTTAAACTTTTCAAACCTACTGCAGTTAAGCATGCTTCTGGTCTTGGTGATGGTCTATTGAGCAGCTCACTGGTTCCTTCTACTCATGACACTGATGTGCATCTGAGTTCTAATCCTTACCAGTTCGAATCAACTGATTTTCTGGATGAACCGAAAGGGTGTTCCAGTACTGAAGCACTACAACAGGGTCTTAAAAAGCAATGCCATGAGCCCAAGGAAAACCAAGTTACCTATGGATCCTGCCCAAGTGATATGATTGAAGCTGACACTGCCAAAGACTTAGAAAGTGAAGTTCCACCTCTCCCTGTTGAAGAAACGTCAAATCTGCAAGACTCTTTGTTCTTGAGGGAATCCAGTAAAGGATCTGATCTGCATGGTGACCTTGTATTTCCAAGTGCTGAAAATGAAGATGATTTGAACACTTGTCATGTTGAACTGCAAGTTGAGAAAAAGGTTTCTTCGGAACCTGATTCCAGTAAAGGATCTGATATGCATGGTGATCTTGTGCTTCCAAGTGCTGAAAATGAAGAAGATGGTTCCAACACTTGTCATGTGCAAGTCGAGAAAAAAGTTTCTTCAGAACTTGATTCCAGTAAAGGATCTGATATTCATGGTGATTTTGTGCTTCCAAGTGCTGAAAATGAAAATGATTCCATCACTTTTCATGTTGAACCACAAGTTGAGAAAGTGGTTTCTTCAGAACCTGATTCACATCAAGTCTCTCATGAAGATTTAACCACAGATGAAGGAGTTAGGGGCTGTATGCTTTCATCTAAGCTTGAACACGAGAAAGATGAGCAGCTAATAGCCCCTCTGCTAGCTGCAGAAACATCGGCTTTGCTGGATGAGCAGGCTAACCCTGAGCTGGAGGCAGGTGAATTTGAGAAATGCAACTTTAATATGGAAGACACAAGTGGCAAAATTGGTGCTGGATATATGACGAACAATGTATTCCAATTGCCTGAAGACTCACATGGGGATCCTACCCAGCGAAAGGAGCTCCCAGTTGACTTAGCTGCACCTAAATCTCCTGAACAATCCACAACTGGTCAGGATGCAGAAACATTGGCTTTGCCGGATGAGCAGCCTAACCTGAGCTGGAGGGGGATGAATTTAAGGAATGCAGCTTAAGTAGTGAAGAGAAAAGTGGCAAAGTTGCTCCTGGATATGTGAAGAACAATCCATTCCAATTGCACGAAGACTCGCATATGGATCCTATCCAGCGAAAGGAGCTCCCAAATGACATACCTGCACCTAAATCTCCTGAGCAGTCCGCAATTGGTCAGGATGCAAAAACATCGGCTTTGCAAGATGAGCAGCCTAACCCTGAGCAGGAGGAGGTTGAATTTAAGGAATGCAACTTAAGTAGTGATGAAGGCACACGTGACATATTTGGTACTGGATATGTGAAGACCAGTCTATTCCAGTTGCATGAAGATTTTCATATGGATCCTATCCGAAGAAAGGAGCTTCCAAATGACCTACCTACACCTAAATCTCCTGCACAATACACAATTGGTCAGGATGCAGAAATATCGGCTTTGCCTGATGAGCAGCCTAGCCCGGAGCTGGATTCGGGTGATTTTGGCATGTTTGATATTGGATATGGGAAGAACAATCTATTCGAATTGCATGAAGAGTCGCATATGGATCCTATCCAGCGAAAGGAGCTCCCAGATGACCCACCCACAACTAAATCTCCTGAGCAATCCACAATTGGTCAGGATGCAGAAATATCGGCTTTGCCTGAAGAGCAGCCTAACCCTGAGCTGGATTCGGGTGAATTTGGCATGTTTGATATTGGATATGGGAAGACCAATCTATTCCAATTGCACGAAGACTCGCATATGGATCCTGTCCAGCGTAAGGAGCTCCCAAATGACCCACCTGCAACTAAATCTCCTGAGCAATTCACTATTGGTCAGGATGCAGAAATATCTTCTTTGCCTGATGAGCAGCCTAACCCCGAGCTGGATTCGGGTGAATTTGGCATGTTTGATATTGGATATGGGAAGAACAATCTATTCCAATTGCACGAAGACTCGCATATGGATCCTGTCCAGCGGAAGGAGCTCCCAAATGACCCACCTGCAACTAAATCTCCTGAGCAATTCACTATTGGTCAGGATGCAGAAATATCTGCTTTGCCTGATGAGCAGCCTAACCCTGAGCTGGATACGGGTGAATTTGGCATGTTTGATATTGGATATGGGAAGAACAATCTATTCCAATTGCATGAAGACTCGCATATGGATCCTATCCAGCAAAATGAGCTCCCAAGTGACCCACCTGCAGCTAAATCTCCTGAGCAATTCACTATTGGTCAGGATGCAGAAACATCAGCTTGGCCGGATGAGCAGCTTAGCCCCGAGCTGGAGGCGGGTGAGTTTGAGGAAAACAACTTTAGTAGCAAAGACACAAGTGGAATTTTTGGTACTGGAAATTTGGAGGACAATCTATTCCAGGGTCCTACCCAGGGAAAGGAGCTCCCAAATTACCTACCTGCACAGAAATCTCCTAAACAGTCCAGTATTGGTCAGGATGAGAATGTTTTAGGATCAGGTGAATATTTCTGATGTTTTAAGATTTTTTTAACATGGACATGTTTTTCCTTAGTAAGTGGAATGACACACTGCTCCTACCTGCAGAAACATCTCCATTGCCAGATGTGGATAGTAGCTACATTTGTGATACTGGATTAATGGATAACAACAATCTATCTAGCTTGCCAAGGACACTTGTATGGAAACTTGCTTGGAACATGAGCTTCCAATTGGCACACCGGCAGCTAATTCTTCTGGAAAATCAGTAGTTTTTGGAGACAAAAGTGTTCCTGGATCAGTAGGTCAGCAAAATTCATGAACTGTTACTGTTTCTTTTTATATTAGTGTTTAGATCCTTGGCCTGATATTTCCTTATGTACTATGTCTATCAGGAACCTGTCAAACTAGTAGGCGGCGGCGTATAGATGAAATTAGCACAAAGCTGCTGAGCTTCAAAATTTCGAGCACGGTCAAAGGAAGTTACGTTGCTATGGACTCCGCTAACACGAAGCAAGGCGGACAACCCGATTCCGATTTCTTTGCTTGGGAATACGGAGAACGTCCCTGCAGCCAACCCAGATCATACCACTGAGCTTAACACAGACTGGTTGGATGTGAAGGACTCGCCAAGGCAAGAGACCGCCGACGGATTGTAGATTGTTAAGTTAGTTTTTTTTTTTGGGTTCATTCTTCAACCTTTGGTTGAAGAGAATATGTCTGCCAGGAAACTCAATCAGTTATATATGTAGATATGTTCCCACAGCGTGCGGCTGTGCTCTCTAGTAACGAAGTGGCTCTGTGAGTTTGTCTTAGTTTAGTTTGTCCGTGATAGTAGCAAGGGACCTGGCGCAGTTGTCTAAAATATTAACCTCCGTGTTCCTTGTTAGGTTTGTCTTGTAAAGTGTGATCCTGGTATCATTAGCAAAATGTCTTTCTGCTGTGTGCTGTTAATATCCCTGCGTTTGTCATTACCAAATATATTATCTCTGCATTGAGCTGGCTGTTGCTGCACCTCTTGCTTGAAGTGAATTGTATGTTCACGACTGCCTTTTGTACTTCGGGATTTGGTGTCTTGCATGTTTAGCCTGTCTTTCAGCGTATTTCTTGAATTAGTTTGCCAAGGGGTTACAGCGAGCGGAACTTTGTTGCGGCAGATTTAAACGCTGCCTGCAGGGGGAGGGCAGCTGACGAGGTAATCCCGTACAACAAGATGGCAGCCTATTTGTCTCTAGACGCACCATTGTTTTTACTCGAGTCTTTCTGCAATGCTCTGAGACGAAGACGATGAGTCGAAAACAAGGCAAAATGGTCGAGCTTCGGACTTCGGAGTAGGACTCCGAGGCGTTGGGACTACTTGATACGTCGGAGAGCTTTCGAGTATCAATTTTTGACATCTTAAATACTTACAAACCTGATAAAATGTTGTCTGAATTGTTTGCCTGCGTCAGCTTTTGTATCTCAGTTGGTTAGAGCACCCGTTTAGTAAGCGGGAGGTCTCGAGTTCAACTCCTCAACGAAAGCATTGTAAGTTTTTATATTTTCCATGTCATAGTTATTTTTTTTATGTTGGTAAGGTCAGAAGGAAGCTGAACATTTTTAAACATATATAGTACACATGCCCGTGCGTTGCAACGGATTGATTTTTATTAAATGTTTTTAGGATCTAAATAATAGATTGCAAGTTCGGATCTCGGCCTTCGATGCTACGGCTTATGTACCATGTTTTATTTCTATAAGTTTTATTAGTCACTAGCACACATGCCCATGCGTTGCAATAGGAATAAAAAAACTAATTTATATGCTATTTTTATATTGTTTTTTCTTTTATTTTTAGCTCACCGAGTTCAGAAGGACGAGAAAGGCAAGGGAAGGGGGTGGGGGGTGAGGGTGCCACAGCCGGAGTGGCATCGGGTGAGGAGAGGTATGGGTCGGGACCGGAGTGGCCGGTTGCGAGGCTTGGAGGTCACTTACGCGAGCATGTAGGGAGCGAGAGCAAGAGCAAAAAGATTCACTCCAAATATCTCATATTATGTATCTAGGATAAGTAAATACAAAAGTTAAGAGCATGCATATCATTTTAAAAGGGCAGTACCTGCTGTTCAAAGCAAAGGGACTGGCCCATAAGCATTCCCCGTCGTGACTCTACGAAGTGTTCGGTTTCTCCATCTTAAAGTTACATTCAGTATATCTCTATATTGATGCCACCTGTGTTATTCAACACAGAAATGGCAACTTGCGCACTCAGCAACAATGCATGTCTTTGTTGATACGTCTGTACGTTGTTTAGCTTTCTACAAATGCATTATCCTCTTTCATGGCATCTACATTAACGATTGTACCATTTGCTGATTGTCTATGCACCTATGCACCTTACAAAATTCACTTGGCTGCTGAAATATGTCCGAAGATTACTGAGTACACTACCCGCAGTCCAATTATTAAGCATCACAAAAAGAACATTGTATCAGGTGGAGCACAAAAAGAACACCGTATAGGTGGAGCGAGCTGAAATTCAAAGTACCAGGTTTCACTCACTTATCAGGCATCAGGCATTGCAGCGAGAGATTTACCGACACAAAAACGCATCCCAGTACCTCTCACATCGGCCAGAGCTAGAAAAAGAAACGAAATAATCAAGACCATCGAATGCAGGAATTCTTTGAGAATATTCACATTTGAACATGTTAATTAAATCTCATGGCTCACTAAACAGACTAAATTTTGTGATGATAGAGAAATATTCCAATGAACAATATTAAAAAGGACACGTCTCTAATTGGCTGGTTCAGTATATCGGCACAACTAATAAAATCCAATAGCATTACTCCAGGCATTAACACAGACAAGATGTGGGCATCAGAACGCGAAGCAGAAGATGAGTAGTAGGAAAATCAATCAAGCAGTATTGAATTGTTGCGCTAGCCATCTAGACCAAAAGTCCGAACTGATGAAAATGGCTAGGTTATATATTTATATTTAACACTCTCCCTCACGTCTAGGCTGGACATACGGGAAGACACTAGACGTGAGATAGATGGGAGGCTGTAACTATTTTTGGTAGATTAAATAATGCGGAAACTGGGGCTTTAACTTGAGACCTCCTGTGTAGCGCCCCGACCCCAGAACTATACAGTGAAACGTTATGTAACCGGTCATGCTACACAATCGAGGGTTACTGGGTTTACCAATCCCAGGCCAAAACTCATTGGCAGGTGTGCTCGGAATGGATCATCGGCACACAACACCTCGATCATGCCATAAGCTCAGACATCGCTTTCACGTATAGTAAAGAGACCAAGACTGCGGAACAACTGGCACATCACAGACTCTACGACACAAGAGATCATAGTTCAACTCATATATGAGAAAGATAGCAATTATCACAATCAGAGGTCACAGACTCATCATTACATCAAGCGGAAGCAAATACAGTTGTCTAACAACAAGATCCAAATTATAGCCTAAGAGGCCTACAAATAACATATCCCAGCCAGACTGTTCCGAGACTTCCCAAACTGCCACTTGGGAACCCCAGACTACTCGTCGATGTCAATAAAGAACCCACCTTCCAGTTCGGTGACGTCCTCCTCTGAAACAAATAATAATCAACAAAGCAAGGCTGAGTACGATGTACTCGCAAGAATTAGTAGGGCGATATAGGCCCAATGCCGACGGAGGCTCTAATGCTGTATAATGTAGCTAATTTTTATAAAGCTGATTTTCCTTTTAAAAAACATAAAGACCCATTGCATCGTCTACTCAGAATGTTTTCCGAAAAGGGATAAGAGAGGAAACTTTCATCTTTGGTTCTCAACGAACCATTTGTAACCAGAAGCATCTCATCTCTACCAAGGCACTCCCTCGAATCACCCTCGAGGAAATGAACCTTTTATCACACCTTGGATTGCAACCTCTAGCTGCCAAATTTATTAATTAGGTTCAGGTTCTCTATGAGCTAATCCGCCTTTCCCAAGAGTTTGTCCATAACCGCGGACACGGCTTTTCGAAAAGATTAAACCCTACAAGGGTGTACTGTTTTTATCCACTGGTACCGTCCGACCCCTTGCCTGATCATTTAGCTCTCTTCCGGGGAAAGCCGGTAGGGCGGGCGCGGTTAAACCTTTACCTCGCATGAGACTATCCAAGGGTCATCGTGACGACGGGACAAGTTCAGTGCCTATTTCAACACCCTGCCCCATCGCCACTCCTATCACCACCATCCTCATCACATCACCATCATCATCATCATCACCGACCACACACTCGCAAATGGAAAGCGCAAACTAGAGGACCCTTGGATACGCCCGCACAAGTTATTTAGTTAGTAAGGGGCCCATACCCCCACCGATGGTAGCACGCTCGGTTCTTGGTTCTAGCTAAAAGCACTCTCAGCCTAGGCGGCAAGAATGAGGCAAAACACCATCCCGATGGCAACTCATCCAAGCCTTTTAACAAATTAATTAAGTACCAAACGTAACCACCATGTCCGAATCATTCCATCAACATCAATATCATGGAATTAAATCACCGGACCATATAACATTTAACTAAGCATGGCTAAGAATCACTCAGCATAAATACATACAACAGTTGTATCTTTGTCTCCGGCCAACACATCAACCCTAGGTTTCATAGGAGGGGAAGCATGTGATGGTTCAGGGGACAATGCATATCATAGGATTCTCTAACTTGATCAAAAGTGACATTTGAATCGCATGCAATATTCTGGTGGAGAAAATAATTTGTATAAAATATTAGGATGCTAGATGCCAAGAAGGTTAGGTTAGTTCTTGCCTTGCTGATAGTACTGGTCGCGTTGATCGTCGAGGTATTGTGGTGGAACCTCGACTCCTGAATCTAACGAAACAGAAACAATACAGGAAACGAAATAAATAACATGAATACAAGGTGCAATGCACAATCATGATGATATGGTCAAATTATGCACTGAAATCATATTGGGCATGTCCCACAAGTTAAATGGAACCCTTAAAATAAATATTGCAATTAACGGGTTAAAACTCCATATTTAACTTAGTGAATTGCGTTATTATCCAAAATGTCCAGTGCTGAAATAGGGGTCCTAAATGCATGAAAATGACATGATTAGATAGGTATTGTTCCACTGATCAATTTGGTACTTCGTTTGCAATTTTTCGATTAACGATGAAGAAATGGTGATTTAAACGGTTATGCAATTTAAATCATTTTAACCAATTCGAAAATGACATCAAAGTAAAAGTTGTCTTCATGCTGTGGAATTAACATAGATAGATAGCATTTGTTTTGCTGGTCATTTTGGTATATCATTTGCAATTTTTGGATCAATATTTATCGAGTTATGATATTTTTAAAATTGGAATTAAATCTGCCATTTTAGTAATTTATTTAAACAGCACTAAAATTTAATTCTTAAATTCTCTCAAAGGGCATAAAGTGGTATTCCATTGTTCACTGAACATTTTGAGCTATTAAACACAATTTTTGGATCAAAATTCATAAGGTTATGGATTTTCTAAATTCCATTTATATTCTGCCATTTTAGTATTCATTAAATAAAGGCAAATTATTTTGGCCAATTAATTCTACTAAGGGCACTAACAGATAGATATTTCCTTCCTGAGCATTTTGGTATATTATTTGCATTTTTCTGATTTGTGGTTCAAAAGTTATGCAATTTTAAAGTTTGAATTCATTTCTGTCTTTTTATTTAAATTCCAGAAAAACGTTTCGGACGTTTTGCACCGAACCGTGGTTAGCCACGGTGGCTGACTGGTGGGGCTAGAGCCACGCTGGCGTCCACGTGGGCAAGAAGGCCAACGGTCGGGTTTGACCCCGGCGCATGCCACGACCGGCGCGGCGAGCGCACGGTGACCGGCGGCACGGCGAGCACGCGCACGTCCACGGGGTGGATCCTAGGACGCCCTACGGTTTGCATTCGGAGTGCGGGATGACGGGGAGGCTACGGGCGGCGCTGCGGACCATATGGTCACCGGAGGAGCTCCGACGACGAGCTACGGCGGCGGTGCTGTTTCGGCCTAAGGAGATACGGCGAACCAGAGGGAGAGGGGCGAGAAGAATAGGTTCAGGAGGACCGTGTGCTCACCCTGAGCGCGTCTAGGTGCTCGTCGGTGAAGGGGAAGGGCTGCAATGGCGGCAATCGCGGTGGCGGTCGTCGGTCGGAGGCGGGGAGGACGATGATGAATGCGTCGAATCCGAGCGTCCCGGCTCGATTTCTTGGGCGAGGAGGAAGAAGGGGAGGAGGCCGAGCTTTTGGCGCGCTTCGATCTGCTCCGGGAGCCCTGTGTCGACGGCGGCGAGCAGCGGCGCACACTATCCGAGCGTAGCCATGGCGCCTTAGGGTTAGGGTTCTGCAGCGGGGGGGGGGAGGAGGGGGAGAGAGAGCAGCGGGTCACGGGGGAGCTTCTCATCCTCCACGAGGGCCAGGGCGCGAGAGGCATGGCGACAGTGGCGACGCGGTTTGACGGCGACGGTGGCGAGTGGGGCGCGGTCGCTACAGCGTGAAGAAGATGACATTTTTGCAGATAACCCCCTGCCTGCTATTTTCCTTTTCTGTTTTTATTTTTAAATGAAAACAGCAGCCCTTTCTATTTAATTAAGGCCTCAAATCATTTCCAAAAATTATGAGAAAATTCAGGGAGGTTCAGCAGAACATAAGGAAGCTGACCATATTTTATTTTGAATTTTTGGGACATTTTATGTTGATTTGGAAATTCAAAGTGATATGCTTCAATTTGGATGCTCCCAATTTATAATTTCCATTTGCATTAAAAATGCCCTTGCAAAATATTTATAAACTACCCTTGGGACTTCCTGGACAAATATGAAAGTTCAATTTGAATTTTGTTCACCATTCACATCACCATCTTTGGTTTCTTAATTGTTGCTCCCTTATTATTTCATGTGAAGCAAAATAAAATAGGGAATGCCATGATGCAAGATGAGATGCAAAAAGTGAAAATTTTACTCATATTTTCAGGTACCAAAAGTGGGGCTGTTACATCCTGGCTCTGATATCATATTGAATTATTGCACTAGCCATCTAGACCAAAAGTCCGAACTTATGGAAATGGCTAGACTATATATTTATATTTGACAAGCAGTACAAATAGGAAAAATGCATTGCTGTCGCAAGCTCTCCATGGAGGCTCACGGCCATGCAGCATCTACACCTACGGGCTCGGCCATGAGGCGGGCAACCATTACATCGCGTCGTGCTCGGTCCAGCGCATGGGATTGGTTGCGTGACGGCTGTGCAGGAGCTCTGGGAGATAGGGGGCACCGTTGGAGGGTCAAGATAAAAAGAACGGACGGTGCAAACAGTTGGGGATGACGCTGGCTACGTGCTCCCCACCGGCGGTAGCCACTGAGCTCGCGAGGCCCCGTGCTCCTTCCTACCGCCGCAAGGTACCTCGCAGCCGGCCGTGACAGCGTGACCCAGCGGCCACCGCTACTCTGAACCTCCTTTGTTTCCCACGCATCGACCAGGGTGGGCAAGCAGCTAGGGGAATTGCTGCTAAATTGGCCATGAGACGGCACGACCTCCTGCGCCGTGGAACATGACAGTCGCTGGATCTGGGGAGGGTGGGAAGGAGCATTGAGGGCGGGTGGAGTAGGCAGGGCGTGGTTGAGCAGCCGGATCTCAGGGGGTTGGGTCGCGGCGGTCTCATTCCGTCGGCTAGAGGTGGTGGACAACACATGTGACCAGAGATCGACGGATGGCGCCGACGGACTTGTAAGAAATTTATCGTTACCTACACGAATTATCTATATTTCGACCATTGACGGAGTTAAAATTGCCTAGATTGGTTATATTTATAAATTCAATCTAAAGTACTCCCTCCGTTCCTAAATATAAGATGTTTTAGCATTTCTCTTTCCATTCGTATCTATACATGTTTTAGTGCAAGGTTCAAATGAATCTTACACTAAAATGTGTCTAGATACGAATGGAAAAATAAATACTAAAACATCTTATATTGTGGAACGGAGGGAGTGTCGTCTAAACCATTCGTTTGAGCTCTATGGTTAATCTAAACCATATCATACATTGGCCGTGTTGTCCGAACAAAGTTCGTGCCTGGGCGGAAGTGTATCCACAGATGTACTAACAGGAAGCACACAAATCTAAATTCTTCTGAATCAGGATCCGCTAAGAGTAAGCATAAAATCTGTCATACATGATCGAATCCACGGCTTTACTCTGCTGCAGGAGGCAAAAGTCAAAGGTAGCACCCGCGGGCACCTCCTCGTCTCCGCCCTCCTCCGGTGCCATCAGAGTCATCGTGGCCGCATGTGTCACCTGTGCGGAGTCTGCGTGTTGGGTGCGTCGCGCACCGTCGTGGATTGAAGGGGTGTGCCGCCTGTGTTGCCCGCCCGAATTGTGTGTGCACACAGTAAACTGAGTAAATTGAATTTCGATACCCGAATTGACACGATGATCCATAAATCGAAGAAACCAGACTCTACATACAAACTACGCTGCATTTTTTCATAAAATGCCCAAACAGATATAATTAACCATCTAATTAGCTTCATTGTGTAGCTCCAACTGCAGAAATGCATGAATCATGATTGAACCTGAATATGTTAACCTGTAACAGAATCGTGCCATCGACAAGTATATTTGTGACCGAATCTTGTCATGAACAAGTATATCTCTTACTGAATCTGAGGCTCTAGCTACGTCTGCACTCTAACAAGAAGCAGCCTCTAGCTACATCTACACCGTCACAGGAACTGCTTCCTGAAATCATGGGAGTACTAATTTCTGCTGTTTGGTACACAGAACCTGCTCCAAAAGCCTAAAAGAAGTGTCCCTTAGTGCTTTTATTATTATGTACAGATTTTACTAACATCCTAAGAAAATACCTTAGAAGAAAAAACCTTGTAAGAAATATATCGTTGCTACCTACACGAATTATCTATATTTCGACCATTGACGGAGTTAAAATTGCCTAGATTGGTTATATTTATAAATTCTATCTAAAGTACTCCCTCCGTTCCTAAATATAAGATGTTTTAGCATTTGTCTTTCCATTCGTATCTATACATGTTTTAGTGTAAGGTTCAAATGAATCTTACACTAAAACGTGTTAGATATGTATGGAAAAAGAAATGCTAAAACATCTTATATTGTGGAACGAAGCGAGTATCATCTAAACCATTCGTTTGAGCACCATGGTTAATCTAAACCATATCATACATTGGCCATGTTGTCCGAACAAAGTTCGTGTCTGGGCTGAAGTGTATCCACAGATGTACTAACAGGAAGCACACAAATCTGAATTCTTCTGAATCAGGATCCACTTAGAGTAAGCACAAAATCTGTCATACATGATCGAATCCACGGCTTTACTCTGCTGCAGGAGGCAAAAGTCAAAGGTAGCACCCGCGGGCACCTCCTCGTCTCCGCCCTCCTCCGGTGCCATCAGAGTCATTATGGTAGCATGTGTCACCTGTGCGGAGTCTACGTGTTGGGTGCGTCGCGCACCGTCGTGGATTGAAGGGGTGTGCCGCCTGTGTTGCCCGCCCGAATTGTGTGTGCACACAGTAAACTGAGTAAATTGAATTTCGATACCCGAATTGACACGATGATCCATAAATCGAAGAAACCAGACTCTACATACAAACTACGCTGCATTTTTTCATAAAATGCCCAAACAGATATAATTAACCATCTAATTAGCTTCATTATGTCACTACTAGGGAAAACGCTAGCCGAGGCGCACCACTTTGCCCATCCGAGGCGCATATCATATGCGCCTCTATGTCCACGCCTCTGGTATTTTTTACCGGAGGCGCATATGATATGCGCCTCGGGTATTTGCCTTATGCGAGGCGCATATCAATATGCGCCTCCTATAAGTATATCGGAGGCGCATACTGATATGCGCCTTGCCTATTCAGATTAGCAGAGGCGCATATAGGGTGCGCCTCGCATAGCTCGGTGATGCGCCTCGCATATATGTGGCATATGCGCCTCCTATGACCTCCAATATGCGCCTCTGATATCATTTTCGAAATTAAAAATAAAATACTTGTATACTGTACAGTATACAGGTATTCAGCAGTATATTCACAGTATATTCACAGATATATATAAAAGGGTCCAATGGACCAAAATATGGATAAAACTAACACATCCATCAAATAGTAGATCATCATCACACAAGTATCACATATCCATCACATTACAAGTGCCATGTCCACATATCTCTCGAGACCGAGTACATGATTTTCACCATCTCATTACAATAACATTGAAACTAGTAGGCAAGGTAGAGAATACCACCAACCACCAAGAGCAAGGTGATGGTGATGACGAAGTTCCTCACCCGGTTCTTCTCCCTCCGGTGTTGTCTCCACATAGCTTCCGCCACCGCTCTACTCTCGTAGCCTTGGTAGAGGTTGCCCGGGAACCCGTTCACTTGGTTGTGGCAGTGTTTCCACTCGTCGTACACTCCTGGAACAGCACCTATGTAAACAACATAGCACTTCTTCGCCATCTCCTACACACACAAGAAAGATGATATTAGTTATGTCAGTGGGAAACAATAGCTAGCAGTTCACAAGATAGAATCATGCATATATATGGTGCAACAACATGTAAGAGACCACGTTCTAATCATCGGCGTTTCAAAGAAAGACCCGGAAAAAAAGACACAGACACACACTTGTCAATAAAAGAGGCAACTCGAAGAGAAGACAAAGAAAGCAACCCAAGAATGACTTGGATTCGTGCCTCATACTTTGGTTGGGCACGGAAAATGACCAGACTCGCTATTCGATCTTGTGCAGCAAGTAGAGTATATGCCCAAATTACTAGTCTAGTTGCCACACAAGATCGAACAGCGAGTCTAGTCACACGCATAGTGCCACAACACGTTCTAATCATCGGCACTTGTTATCAAGAAAAGAGCCAACTCAAAAAATAGAGCATGCCTCATATATACTTAGGTTGGACACGGAAATGACAATGCCGCTGACGGATCTAGTGTGCCAAGTTAGATGCATAACGACTCGTCTTTGTACATATCACAAGGCACACCAGATCGTCAGGGTATAATCACACACATTGTGCCACAACGCGTTTTAATCATCGGCATTTCAAAACGCAAACGACGGCAACTAACGAATAAAAAGCAACATGACCAAGGCATTGAAATAGTTCATAACACACAAATAACTAGATAGCGTCGCTCACAATCAGGTTTCAACGGTTTGACGAAACACACTAGAGTTTGCTAGGCAAGTAAACATAGGGATAGGGTTTACAACACACAAGGACATCGTGGATATAGTTCGGAACTAACAGCTAGCTAGCTAGGTAAACATCATGGCATCATCAAGACTTCTTCGAGGGGACATTGATGAAGCCCGACCGATTCTTCGCCATCTGCATGAATGACCTGCCGTCGCCCTGCCGCGCTAACTCTGCGTCTATCTCCTTGTTGGGCGGTGTATAGGCGATACTGAAGGCGCCCCCCCGCCTCATGACTTCCTGGTGCACGATTGTCGCGAGCTCCTCCTGGATGTTGAAGAAGTTCTGCCTGAGGTTGCGATCCTGTATTTCTGCAAGATCTTCAGCCCACCTCTTGAGGTCAGATGGCAGCGTGCGGTTCTCCTGTTCCTGGAAGAACGCCTTCATGTGGTGGATGACGTAGAAGGCATCCTTCTCGCTGCCAGGCGGCTGCTTGACGCAGGGGAACTGCATCGTGTGGCGGAACATGTGCGCGCCGAACTTCAGACGTGGTGTTCTTGGTTTGACGCCTCCCGCTGCGACGTAGCCGGTGAGAGCACCATCAAGAATTCTCCTGATAGTGGAGTAGTCCTTCCGGATAGCACTGTTAGAGTCGAGGTACACGGCTGTTGAGTCTTTCACGTCTAAGTATATGAGCACGCAGCCTGTCCGATCACCGGCCGTGATGGGATGGTAGGGAAGGAGAATCACATCCTTGTCTGAGTATTGTTCCATGAAGGCTGAGAGGTAGTCGGACGCCAGCGCGATGTTGTCCTCAGATCTCAGGAAGGCGTCACGCATGAAGAAGGGGTCCACTATCTGGATGCCGGGGATGTTGTCTCGTATGATCTGCATGGCCATATTCAGGGAGAACAGCCGGACCAGGGTATCATGCAGCCGGAACCCGTTCAACATGTCGAAGATGTCGGTATGCCGCAAGTAGAAGATATCCCCGGGGGGTACACTGACGAGGCACGGCACATCAGAAGGCACCTTAGCCCTGTAAACCATGTACGACTGATCGTTCTCCTCGAAGGCGGCGCTCCTCGACATGTAGACAGCTATGATGAAGATTGCGCATATGCGGGCCTGCGACGTCGAGCATCGATGGAGGCATCATCGGCGTACCAGCCACGTGATGCTTACTCCTGGAAGCTTCTCCCACAGGGCCTTCCTTAGCCCGGTAAACAGGAATTTGTTCCTGGCCCCGGTCACCCTTAGCCTTCCTTCTGCGACCACCTTGCTTCTTGCCCTTCACGGCGTTGGGCACGGCGGCCGCGTTCACCTCACCGACTGCCTTCTTGAGGGTGCTCATAGGAACTGCTGGCCTCGGAGGCTCGGTGAAGGGGGCGGGTGGCGGCGTCTCCTGACTATTTCGGAAGAGACGCACCTGGCAAGGGGGTTTCGCCGGTGCTGGTTGGGTCTCGGCAACTTGATCATGCATGCCTGATAGTGTCGGCTCATAATAATCTGAAAACCTTGTGTTAATGAACTGGTCGCCGAAGTACGGGTCATCGTCTCCATCGTCGGGATCCTGTGCCATGTTGTCCAAGTCCGCCATCTCAAAGTCTTCATCAGGTTGTGCTTGATGTGCTGCCTCATCATGTGGTGGACGTGTTGCCTCTGGGGTGATGTTGTGCTGGTCCTCCGTCCCCAAACGGATCTGGCTCTTCGGCCATTGGAACACGTAGCCGAAGGCGGTACTGAGGACTGCCGGCGGGTCATCATCGTCCCATCCAGCCGGTTGAGAGGGAGGCTCCACTTGCTCGTAGCCCGGAAGCACCATAGTGTATTTGACCCTCATATTGCCGGGGTCCATTGTGCCATGCGCGGCTCTCCGGCTGAACGATACTACCCTTGGCAACATCCTTCAACTGGCCGCCCACCCAGTGCATTAGGGTGCAAGGAGTGTCTTCCTGCGAAAGACATGTAGGCAGGGCGTAAGTAAAACGGATATCAAGTCATTAGTCGGTCATGTGGTTGAGACTCTCCCAGCTAATTAATTAGTTACCTTGAGGGCGTCGAACTCGGCCAATGTCGAGGCGCCGCCGACGACAGGCTTGTTGGGCGCGCAAGTGGCGGCTGAGTGGCTGCCTGTTGCCACGGCGGTGCGGGCCGGCAAGTTAAGCTCCAGAGCTGGAGGAGTCAGAAGCGCCTCCGGCTGCGCCATGTTTTCCGATTGGGCGCTGTCGACGTTGGCAACCGGTGGCGGCCCCCGTCTACCACCCTTCTCCCACTTGATGTACTTCTCCATGTAGACGGGAAGGATGGTGTTGAGCTTCTCGTTCACTTGTGACTGGACTTGTGTCTGGACTTGTGAGACTCGTTCTTGGAACTTTGTCTCGGCAGCCGACACAGCCTGGTTCATGGCTTGTTGGACTATAGAGGGAATGGCGTCCACCCGTTCCCTTAGGTTTTTTCACATCGGCCTTGGATCCCTTCCGCTCTTGGCCATAGTACTCGGACCATGTAAGGCCGCCATAGCCCACCACACGACCAGCCGACGACGGGGCCGCCAGGGGATCGACATTCTTGGTCTTGTTCAGCGCCCTGTTAAAAGTGTTGTCCCACTTGGCGACGGGCGTCGACCCGCCCTGGGATGAGGAGGTCCTACACTCCGCTTCCTACGCACAAGGAACACGAAGCATTTGATCAGAAAACTAGACTTCATTGATTAATCGTGAACGCAATCAATTAATCGACTTGCATGCAAACTACTTACATAGTTACTCATGAAGTCTTTCACCTTCGAAGAGAAGGGACCGGCGGGCTCCGAGGAATACTCAGCGGACCCTCTCGGCTTTTTAAACCGGGCCCTTACAAAGTTCTTTGCCTGCTCCTCCTTTATGTCGTCAAAGGGAGGTGTCTCCCCCCTTTCACGAGCAGCGGCGTCCTCCTTGTCCCATTTGGGCTTCGCGGCTCTATAACCGCCGGAGCCGAGATGGTGGGTACCAATGTTCAGGGCTCTCAACTCCTTGCCCCTCAAACGTTTGGCCTTGCCCACGGCGGAGTTACATCTGGCCTTGAACTGATTGTAGTCTTCTTCCTTGACCAGAGGCTCCTTCTTGATGAGCTCCGAGTAACTTAGCTTGTCCTCGACAATCAGCTTCTTCACCCGGGCCTTCCAATTCGACAAGGCCTTCGTGAACTTCCTAATGGCGTACTTGTTCACCGGATTCCCTTTGAGTTTGTCATTGTTGTACTGCTCTGCCCCATTTTCATCACACGGGAACGCGTATCTTTGGTGCAGCTTCCGGAAGAGCTGAATCAGGAAACCCCTGTTCTCTTCGCCCTTCAGGTTCTCCGTGTTGATGGTGACGGTGTTCCGGAGGATTGCAGCGAGTTGGTTTACGTAACCCGTGACAAACTCCTCCGGCTCCTGAGGCGCCCCTATAGCGTTCACTCTTGTGAAGATGGACCTTTTGGTGGTGTCGACCACGATGGGGGTCCGATTCTTCCGGGCCTTCTTCGGTTTCGGTTGGCTACCACCGTCCGTAGTAGCTTCACCGCCGCCATCCGTGTTAGTGGCGTCGCCATCGTCGTTCCCGGTCTCCTCAATACCATCGGAAGATGAGGTATCCTCGTCGTCCTCCATCTCGTCGTCCCGCGGAATGAATTCCGGGTCCTCTTGGGATTCCAGTTCCGCCTGCAGCTCCCAAAATGGCTTCTTGCTGCTAGAAGGGCCCGGCTCCCCCGACATATCTAAACACACAATTAAATGGAACTAATTAGCACAAAAATTCCTAGGAAAAATTTGGCAGCACCTCCCCTCTATTTCTATGCCTAGGAGTGCCAGAAATTCGCCGGGACAGAAATGAATCAACATCCCGGCGAAACATTGGCAACTCAAAAAGAAAAAACCTGCACAAAATGGCCTAAAAAGGCACAAACACAGCCAGCCTGACTCCGACAGATCACACACGCACGCACACACATGCGCCTATCTACCATGCTGCCAAGACCGTTTAAATGGTGAAGGTGTGGCACCAAATTTAAGAATGTCAGTACACAGCCACGGACTGGATACAAGGAACAGGGCTAAAACAATCAAATAGCATCATATATGCATTAATCCAGTGCCATAGAATGATAGAAATGTACAAGAAAAAATAGCAGCCATAAAATCATAGTGCAAGCCTCCATCTGATGTGATTTAGTTCATTTAGAACAATGCAGACTTGGCTCTGGTACAGCCTGATGGTGCAAAACAGGAACCAAAACAAAATTATTCAATTTGTAATGTAAGGTAGCAGAGTGCAATGTTATATATGTAATCTGGTGAAGATTAGCAGTAGCTAGAATACTGGTACTTGCTTTGCTGCTAGCCTGGTACTTGACAATTGCTATTTAAATCATTATTGACTATTGCCTGCTAGCCTGGTACTTGAAAAATAAGTGAATATGTCAAGAATTAACGCTGGAACCCCAGCGATGTGTGGGTAAACCACATGCAGGCACGCAGCAGTAAACTCAGGTTACAACCGATTGCAGTACTCACCTAGGTTAGGTTTGTGCTAAGGGATCCACTAGCTGGCTATAGGATAGATGCTAGAATTAACGCTGGAACCCCAGCGATGTGTGGGTAAACCTACACTGCGGGTAGTAGTATGCCTTGCTTTGACTCTTAAACCAGATCAATTTGCTAGTCCCCAGAACGCGCAATTAATTCCACGGAGATTCCCCAATGCAGCAGCAGCCGCCGCCGCCACCGCACGAATCAACACAGCACGCACAGCCAGCGCAGTCGAGCATAGCTAAGGCAGGAGGAAATAGGGGGGAGTAGGAGGAATCTGAGGCGGCTGACCTGGACGGCGCGGAAGCTGAAGAAGCGGAACTCGAAGCTGAATCCGAGGGCGGCGAGGACCTTGGCGAGGGCGGCTCGGGAGGCGGCGGTGGCGACGGCTCCGGCTCCTTCTCCACGGGCGGGCGGCGGCGAGGACCTTGGCGAGGGCGGCTCCACGGACGAGAGTGAGTGAGAGATGGATCGAGAGGAAAAAGGAAGGGGAATAGTACAGCGAATAGCCGAGGCGCATATTGCAAAATGCGCCTCGCTTAAGATTACCCGAGGCGCATATTGGATAAATGCGCCTCGCATAGTGGTGGCTACTACTCAAATAAATGCGGTTCAGATCTTATCACTAAACACTCAGTAGCTCACTGGTTAGTGTCCTATGCACCCCTGGCCACCCAGGTTCGACTCCTGGTAGGCCCAATTTTTTTATTCTTTTTTGTAAATGCCAGATTTAGTGTAAAAACTTTGTCCAAACAAATATAGACTATAAAATATACTGAATATATTTTAAATATTCAAATATTGTCAAAACAATACAATGTAAAAACTTTGTCCAAACAAATATAGACTATAAAATATACTAAATATATTTTAAATATTCAAATATTGTCAAAACAATACAATGCAAGTGACAATTATGAATGTGTATCTCGATACATAATATTCAATGCAATATTATAACATACAAAAAGTGACACTTATGAATGGTTCGATCTTGACAATATGGTCGGAACTAGCGCGTTAGCGTTTCTTGACGGCCATCTTCTTCTTGCCCCTCTTTGTCGCGGTTGCATAGGTTAGGTCCGGGACGTCTTCGCTACTTCTCTTGTACGGGAGCACTCCTTTCTTAGGTGCGGTTGTGGTGTACGGTGTTTGGTTGCCATATCCGTCTTCCATCTTCGGTCGCCGTTCTGGTCAAAGTCTTGCTCGTTGGCGACTCCATCCATTCCGATGATGTTTCTTTTGCCTCTCCTGACGACCACCCGGCTAGGCTTTGACGGGTCTGTGATGAACCAGCATTGGTCGACTTGGCTAGCCATAACCCAAGGCTCATTTCTCGCGGGTGCGTTCGCGCCGGTGGTCTTTGACTTTGGCGGTATAACCATGGTGGTGAAATACCGGCCTTCTTTCTCGACGCTCTGGCCCACCTGACACGGAACATCGGCACCTTTTCCGTAACGTAGTCGAGCTCCCAAATCTCCTCGATCCTTCCGTAGTATCTTTCCGGGACGTCTCCGGTGTAGAATATCCCCGTTACCCCTGAGTTTTGGTAATCGCAGTTATTGTCCTTGTCCTCGGTGTAGAACGTGTATCCGTTGATATCGTATGCCTGATAGGTCATCAGGTTGTGCGCGGCGCCCTGTGCCAAGGCGAATATGAGTTTATCTTCCTCCGAGTACTCGCCATGCGGCGGATTAGCAAAGACCCCTATTCCTGAACCACCTCGTGAAACCGGAGTTGTGCTCCTTCATAACAACGGCCTCCGTCGGGACCTGGCGCCCCCGGTCGGCGTAAATCTTCTTGATAAACTCTTTGTGCTCATTTATGTATGGATCGACCACCTCCAGGTGCTGCAGCGCGACGAGGTTTGCTCTTTCAAAGTCCTTTGTTCGGCCCTCGAAGTCGACATGCATTGGGTGCCGACCCTCGTGGTGACCCAATCCAGCGAGCCTCCCGAAGTGCTTGTTGGTTGGCAGACCAACAGGGGTCTCGGACTGTAGAAAGTTCGAGCAGAAAGAGATGCACTCTTTGGCCAGGAAGCCGTTGCTATGCTTCCATCTGGACGGGACCTGTTTTTAACGTATCCCTTGATGTGTCCATTCAGCCTTTCGAACGGCATCATGCTTCGCAGAAACGGAGGACCGAGCTGGACGATATCCTCCACGACATGGAGAAGCAGATGAACCATGACGTCGAAGAATGCGGGGGGGAAGTACATCTCGAGCTCACATACTATTACCACGATCTCCTCCTGTAGCCTCGTGAGCTGCCTAATGCCTATCGACTTCCGAGAGATGACGTCAAAAAAGTTGCAGAGGCCAAACAGAGTTTCACGGACGTGCTTGTCCATTATACCTCGGATCGCGACCGGGAGTACCTGCGTCATCAGCACGGCGACGTCGTGAGACTTCATCCCGCTGAAGCGCTGCTTCGCCTCGTCTAGCCATCTGCTTATCTTCCCCGCGAAGCCGTTCGGAAATTTTACTCCGAGGAGGCACTTCATAAACTGTATGGCCTCCTTCTTACTCAGAGTGAAGCACGCGGCCTTTAGCTTGACCTCACCCTTCTTGCCCTTGCGGCGACGACGGCTATTCTGCGCCTCCGTCTCCTCCTCCTCATCGTCATCGCTAGGTGGTGGTTGAAGTTCAACCCTGATGCCCATATGCTTCAAGTCGTTCCTTGCCTTCGGCCCATCTTTGGTCTTGTCGGTGTTAAGGATAGTGGCAAGCAGACTCTCGCCCACGTTCTTCGTGATATGCATGAGATCGAGGCTATGAGGCACGCGGAGAATCTTCCAGTATGGCAAGTCCCAGAAGACAGACCTCGCCTTCCATACCTTCAACAGCGGCTCTGGCTTCTTCTGGGTCTTTCCCGGCGCAGGGCACTCCTTCCAGTTATTCAGCAGCTCGGCGATTACCGCGCCGCTCTTCTGGTCCGGTTTTCCTCGGATCTCGACCTTCCCATCGAACAGATGTGATAGATTTCTCCATGGGTGATCCATGGGAAGCCACCTCCGAGCCGAAAGGTGCACGGTTTTCCCGGACCCGAGATCTTTCTGCAGCTGGGTGTACGATGTATTGTCCTTGCACCTAACGCACCCATAGAATCCTTGGACCACCTGCCCCGAGAAGTATCTGTAACCGGGATAGTCTTGCACCGTCGTGATCACCGCCGCTTTCATGTTGAAGTAGTCCTGTCTCGAGGCGTCCCACGTACGGGCTCCTTCTTCCCATAACGTGGCCAACTCCTCTTTCAACAACGTGAGATACAGATTGATGTCTGTACCGGGTTGTTTTGGCCCTTGAATCAGCATACTCATGGTTACGTACTTCTTCTTCATGCACAGCCAGGGTGGGAGGTTGTAGATCCATACAAACACGGGCCAGGTGCTGTGTGTGCTGCTCTGGCTTCCGAACGGATTGAGTCCGTCGGTGCTCACGCCCAGCCTTAGGTTCCTTGACTCTTTACCGAAATGCTTGTGATATTGGAGGTCCAACGCCTTCCACTGGCAAGCATCCGAAGGGTGCCTCAGCATCTCCTCCTTATCCGGATCATCGTCTTCCGGCCTCTTTCTTTCCGCGTGCCAGCGCATGAGCCGTGCTTCCTTAGGGTCCGCGAAATACCGCTGCAGGCGGGAAGTTAGGGGAAAGTACCACACCACCTTTATAGAGCTTTCTTGGTCCCTCTCTTGTATCGAGATGTCTTGCACACCGGACACGTGGTCTTCTCCGCGTCCTCGCCCCGGTAGATGATGCAATCATTTATGCAGACGTGGTATTTCTCGACCGGTAGATTGAGAGGGCACGCGATTTTCTTGGCCTCAGCGATATAGTCGGACATGTGTTGCCCTTCTTGGGAAGAAGATCATGCACGAATTCAATGTTTTCGTCGAAGCATTCGTCGGTCATTTTGTGTTTCGCCTTAATCTCTAGAGCCCTGAGCGTTACCTTCAGACGGTATGCCCGTCGTTGCATCCTTCAAACAATGGAGCGACCGCGTCTTTTCTCATTTGCTCCAGCTTAGCTCTCTCTCTAGCAGCGGCTCTGGCGTTACTCGTCTCCTTGAGAAGCAGATCTTGATAATGAGGGTCTTGCAGCCAGCTCGAATCACCACCCTTCATCATCTTCGTGTCCATGCCCGGCTCCACCCTGATCATCTTCATGATCATCATCACCTGCCCCGCCGCCGGCATCTTGATCTTCATGATCATGACCGGCATCTTGATCTTCATGATCATGACTGGCATCTTGATCACCACCATGATTGACATCCTCATCATCATCTTCGTCATCACGTATCCACCGAGTGTAGCCATCCATGAAATTACGTCGGAGGAGGTGCGACTCCAGCAATCCGGAATCGTGCTGTATCAGATACTTTAGCTTGCAATCGCGACACGAACATCTTATCTCCGTCTTGTTTGCGTGTGCCATGTCGGCCCTCGCGCATCTCATCCACCTATCCACGAGCTCTTTGCTGATCAGTGGTCGGACCATGGTCGCCTGCACACGGTACGAAGAGCAAGAGGGTAATTAGAGCATATATGGACGTGGATCGCCGGAAAAATTCGGCATGACCTCCCCTAAAAAGAGGACATCCGCGAGTGCCAGAAATTCGCCCGGAAAAGAAATGAATCGACTTTCCGGCGAAACATTGGCATCTCAAATGAAATCCCTGCACAAGAAGAAGCACCACAACACAATCATATAGTCGGTTTGGCCGACAACACGCATACATGCAAGCAACGCCTTCACGCTTCCTCCACTTAACGACGACTTGCACAAGAGATCCGGACGAGAAAACAAGGCACATGTTGTAGATCTAGAGGAGCAAGAGACTTCACTTACATATGAGTGTCAACCAATGGAGGTTGAGCAAGCTTCTATGGTGAATCAATGGGGGAAATGAGGTGGGGAGGAGGAGGGGGTCGACCAGATCTGTTTGGTGGAGAAGGAATAAGTGAGACAAGTGAGTGGGGTGGTAGCTGGCTCCATGTGCCAAAAGGTAGCAAAAAGGTGGCGCGACTTATCCGAGGCGCATACTGCCAATATGCGCCTCGGATATGTGAGATACTGGAGGCGCATATTCAGTATGCGCCTCGGATAAGATACCACCGACCACCACCGCCCCACCCGGGCCCACTAGGTTATGGGAGGCGCATTTCAATCATATGCGCTCGGATATAGAGGCGCATATTGTGGAAATGCGCTCGCATAACCTGGGGCCGCCAGATTGATCCGTACATGGAATAGGGGAGGCGCATGGCCCCAGTAGCGCTCGCAAGCTATTTTGATAGTTGGAGGCGGCATGGACAAACGTGCGCCTCGGGTAATTTAGCAGAGGCGCATATTGCCATATGCGCCTCCTATAAGGATGTCTCCTATAGCCTTTTCCCTAGTAGTGTTGGCTCGGCTAGANGCGACGACAGCTATTCTGCGTTTCTGTCTCCTCCGCCTCCTCGTCATCGCTAGGTGGTGGTTGAAGTTCAACCCTGATGCCCATATGCTTCAAGCCGTTCCTTGCCTTCGGCCCATCTTTGGTCTTGTCGGTGTTAAGGATAGTGGCAAGCAGACTCTCGCCCACGTTCTTCGTGATATGCATGAGATCGAGGCTATGAGGCACGCGGAGAATCTTCCAGTATGGCAAGTCCCAGAAGACAGACCTCGCCTTCCATACCTTCAACAGCGGCTCTGGCTTCTTCTGGGTCTTTCCCGGCGCAGGGCACTCCTTCCAGTTATTCAGCAGCTCGGCGATTACCGCGCCGCTCTTCTGGTCCGGTTTTCCTCGGAGCTCGACCTTCCCATCGAACAGATGTGAACCACCTCGTGAAACCGGAGTTGTGCTCCTTCATAACAACGGCCTCCGTCGGGACCTGGCGCCCCCGGTCGGCGTAAATCTTCTTGATAAACTCTTTGTGCTCATTTATGTATGGATCGACCACCTCCAGGTGCTGCAGCGTGACGAGGTTTGCTCTTTCAAAGTCCTTTGTTCGGCCCTCGAAGTCGACATGCATTGGGTGCCGACCCTCGTGGTGACCCAATCCAGCGAGCCTCCCGAAGTGCTTGTTGGTTGGCAGACCAACAGGGGTCTCGGACTGTAGAAAGTTCGAGCAGAAAGAGATGCACTCTTCGGCCAGGAAGCCGTTTGCTATGCTTCCATCCGGACGGAACCTGTTTTTAACGTATCCCTTGATGTGTCCGTTCAGCCTTTCGAACGGCATCATGCTTCGCAGAAACGGAGGACCGAGCTGGACGATATCCTCCACGACATAGAGAAGCAGATGAACCATGACGTCGAAGAATGCGGGGGGGAAGTACATCTCGAGCTCGCATACTATCACCACGATCTCCTCCTGTAGCCTCGTGAGCTGCCTAATGCCTATCGACTTCCGAGAGATGACGTCGAAAAAGTTGTAGAGGCCAAATAGAGTTTCACGGACGTGCTTGTCCATTATACCTCGGATCGCGACCGGGAGTACCTGCATCATCAGCACGGCGACGTCGTGAGACTTCATCCCGCTGAAGCGCTGCTTCGCCTCGTCTAGCCATCTGCTTATCTTCCCCGCGAAGCCGTTCGGAAATTTGACTCCGAGGAGGCACTTCATAAACTGTATGGCCTCCTTCTTACTCAGAGTGAAGCACGCGGCCTTTAGCTTGACCTTGCCCTTCTTGCTCTTGCGGCGACGACGGCTATTCTGCGTTTCTGTCTCCTCCTCCTCCTCGTCATCGCTAGGTGGTGGTTGAAGTTCAACCCTGATGCCCATATGCTTCAAGTCGTTCCTTGCCTTCGGCCCATCTTTGGTCTTGTCGGTGTTAAGGATAGTGGCAAGCAGACTCTCGCCCACGTTCTTCATGATATGCATGAGATCGAGGCTATGAGGCACGCGGAGAATCTTCCAGTATGGCAAGTCCCAGAAGACAGACCTCGCCTTCCATACCTTCAACAGCGGCTCTGGCTTCTTCTGGGTCTTTCCCGGCGCAGGGCACTCCTTCCAGTTATTCAGCAGCTCGGCGATTACCGCGCCGCTCTTCTGGTCCGGTTTTCCTCGGAGCTCGACCTTCCCATCGAACAGATGTGATAGCGTTCTCAAATGGGTGATCCATGGGAAGCCACCTTCGAGCCGAAAGGTGCACGGTTTTCCCGGACCCGAGATCTTTCTGCAGCTGGGTGTACGATGTATTGTCCTTGCACCTAACGCACCCATAGAATCCTTGGACCACCTGCCCCGAGAAGTATCCGTAACCGGGATAGTCTTGCACCGTCGTGATCACCACCGCTTTCATGTTGAAGTAGTCCTGTCTCGAGGCGTCCCACGTACGGGCTCCTTCTTCCCATAACGTGGCCAACTCCTCTTTCAACAGCGTGAGATACAGATTGATGTCTGTACCGGGTTGTTTTGGCCCTTGAATCAGCATACTCATGGTTACGTACTTCTTCTTCATGCACAGCCAGGGTGGGAGGTTGTAGATCCATACAAACACGGGCCAGGTGCTGTGTGTGCTGCTCTGGCTTCCAAACGGATTGAGTCCGTTGGTGCTCACGCCCATCCTTAGGTTCCTTGACTCTTTACCGAAATGCTTGTGATATTGGAGGTCCAACGCCTTCCACTGGCAAGCATCCGAAGGGTGCCTCAGCATCTCCTCCTTATCCGGGTCATCGTCTTCCGGCCTCTTTCTTTCCGCGTGCCAGCGCATGAGCCGTGCTTCCTTAGGGTCCGCGAAATACCGCTGCAGGCGGGAAGTTAGGGGAAAGTACCACACCACCTTTCTAGGAGCTTTCTTGGTCCCTCTCTTGTATCGAGATGTCTTGCACACCGGACACGTGGTCTTCTCCGCGTCCTCGCCCCGGTAGATGATGCAATCATTAATGCAGACGTGGTATTTCTCGACCGGTAGATTGAGAGGGCACGCGATTTTCTTGGCCTCAGCGATACTAGTCGGACATGTGTTACCCTTCTTGGGAAGAAGATCATGCACGAATTCAATGTTTTCGTCGAAGCATTCGTCGGTCATTTTGTGTTTCGCCTTAATCTCTAGAGCCCTGAGCGTTACCTTCAGACGGGTATGCCCGTCGTTGCATCCTTCAAACAATGGAGCGACCGCGTCTTTTCTCATTTGCTCCAGCTTAGCTCTCTCTCTAGCAGCGGCTCTGGCGTTACTCGTCTCCTTGAGAAGCAGATCTTGATAATGAGGGTCTTGCAGCCAGCTCGAATCACCACCTTTATCATCTTCATGTCCATGCCCGGCTCCACCCTGATTATCTTCATGATCATCATCACCTGCCCCGCCGCCGGCATCTTGATCTTCATGATGATGACCGGCATCTTGATCACCACCATGATTGACATCCTCATCATCATCTTCGTCATCACGTATCCACCGAGTGTAGCCATCCATGAAATTACGTCGGAGGAGGTGCGACTCCAGCATTCCGGAATCGTGCTGTATCAGATACTTTAGCTTGCAATCGCGACACGGACATCTTATCTCCGTCTTGTTTGCGCGTGCCATGTCGGCCCTCGCGCATCTCATCCACCTATCCACGAGCTCTTTGCTGATCAGTGGTCGGACCATGGTCGCCTGCACACGGTACGAAGAGCAAGAGGGTAATTAGAGCATATATGGACGTGGATCGCCGGAAAAATTCGGCATGACGTCCCCTAAAAAGAGGACATCCGCGAGTGCCAGAAATTCGCCGGAAAAGAAATGAATTGACTTTCCGGCGAAACATTGGCATCTCAAATGAAATCCCTGCACAAGAAGAAGCACCACAACACAATCATATAGTCGGTTTGGCCGACAACACGCATACATGCAAGCAACGCCTTCACGCTTCCTCCAACGACGACTTGCACAAGAGATCCGGACGAGAAAACAAAGGCACATGTTGTAGATCTAGAGGAGCAAGAGACTTCACTTACATATGAGTGTCAACCAATGGAGGTTGAGCAAGCTTTTATGGTGAATCAATGGGGGAAATGAGGTGGGGAGGAGGAGGGGGTCGACCAGATCTGTTTGGTGGAGGAGGAAGAAGTGAGACAAGTGAGTGGGGTGGTAGGTTGCTCCATGTGCCAAAAGGTGGCAAAAAGGTGGCGCGACTTATCCGAGGCGCATACTGCAAAATATGCGCCTCGGATATGTGAGATACTGGAGGCGCATATTCCGTATGCGCCTCGGATAAGATGCCACCGACCACCACCCGCCCCCACCCGGGCCCACTAGGATTATGGGAGGCGCATTTCAATCATATGCGCCTCTAATATCCGAGGCGCATATTGCGGAAATGCGCCTCGCATAACCTGGGGCCGCCAGATTCGTCCGTACATGGAATAGGGGAGGCGCATGGCCCAGTATGCGCCTCGGCTATTTGATAGTTGGAGGCGAATGGCAAAACAGTGCGCCTCGGGTAATTTAGCAGAGGCGCATATTGCCATATGCGCCTCCTATAAGGTTGTCTCCTATAGACTTTCCCCTAGTAGTGTTATTTGATAGGTAATTGGTGAGGGGGCCGGGGGAAGCTCCATATATACTCTACACCTCTCCCAAATACATCTCTTTTTCTCTCCAACACCGCACACTCTCTCTCATCGATCGCGGTCACGTCTCGGTGACAAATCTACTAGGTGAGTATAGTTGGATGGACATGCATATGCATGTTTTGTGTGGCCGGCACAAAACATGCATATGAAGGGGCGGTTTGCACGATGGTGAGACGTTTGTTTGTTGTGCTCCGACCATCGTGTCGTGGAGATGTGGATATTTTTGTGAAATGCTTGCAGGTACCCCGAGAGGCCCTTGAGATTGCCGGAACGTCGATTAACTTCCGTTCTGGCGAATTCGGGTACTCCATATGTCCCTTTTTTAGCAAAGGTCATGCCGAAATTTTTAAAAATTTCGGCACAACCTTTGCTGAAAAAAAGGGACATATATGTGTGTGTGTGCGCGTGTGCACGTTGCGGTTTTACTTAACATACTCTCGTTTCTTATTTCTGCTTTTATCTATATATAGCAACCATGGTCATCAAGATGAGCTCCAGTCAAATCGGTAGATACAAGGAAGAAGCAAAGGCGGACATAATTCGGTGCAACAGGCACCAGATAAGATGTCCATGTCGAACATGCAAACTCGTGAGCTGGATCGACCCTGATTCTGGACAATTGGAGGAACACCTGCTCAGGCGCGGTTTCTGGATAGGCTTCAACAAGGCGCCGACAGCAAATGGTGCGCATGAAAACGAGGGCGGGCGAGAAGACGAAGAGTCTCCCGGACATGGTTATCATGACGAAGTAGATGCCGGTGGACATGATCATCATGACGAAGGAGATGCCGGCGGACAAGATCATCATGATGAAGGAGATGCCGGCGGACATGGTCATGATGAAGGAGTAGATGGTGGTGGAGAAGACGCGGACACGCAGACCTCGCTAACTTCGGCCTTGCAGGACCCTCATGTTCAAGAACTCCTACTCAAGGAGACGAGCGACGCCAGAGGTGCGGCCAGAGAGAAAGCCAAGCTGGAGCAAATGAAGAAAGACGTGATGACTCCGTTGTATCGTGATCGCCGGCCCCAGCATACGCGCTTGCATGTAACGCTTGATGCTCTACAGATGAAGGAGGAAAACAGATGGACCGACGTCAGCTTCAGTAAGCACCTGAAATTCTGGTACGATCATCTTCCCGAGGGGAACACATTGCCAAGCAGTATCGAGGAGGCCAAGAAAGTCGTGTGCCCTCTTGACCTACCGTACGAGAGATACCATGCCTGCATCAATGATTGCGCAATTTATCGGGACGTGTACAAGGACAGAACCACATGTCCGGTGTGCGGCCAGGGACGGTACAAGAGTGGGAAGAATGTTCCTCAAAAAGTGGTATGGTACTTTCCTCTCATTCCCCGTCTACAGCGGTATTTCGTGGACCCTAAGGAAGCAAAGCTCATGCAATGGCACGCGAAAAGGGAGAAGCCCGAAGAAGATCCGGAGAAGGGCGTGATCCTAACATACCCTTCAGACGCTTGCCAGTGGGAAGCATTGGACATGGCCTTCGAACATTTCGGGCGCGACGCAAGGAACATCAGGCTGGGTATGAGCACCGATGGACTCAATCCGTTCGGCAACCAGAGTAGCACGCATAGAACCTGGCCCGTGCTTGTATGGCCTTACAACCTTCCCCCGTGGCTATGCACGAAGCAAAAGTACATACACATGAGTATTCTCATTCAGGGGCCGAAACAACCTGGTACCGACATACATCTATATCTCGCGCTATTGAAAGAGGAGTTAGCCAGGTTGTGGGAGACGCATGTCCGTACGTGGGACGCCTACACTGGATATTATTTCGATATGAGAGCCGCGTTGCTCACGACGGTGCAGGACTATCCTGGTTGCTCATATGTATCAGCACAGGTAGGCCATGGATTCTGCGCATGTGTCAGGTGCATGGATAAGACCCCGCATCTCCAGCTACCAAGGGATGCTGGGTCTTTGAAAACCGTGTTCCCAGGGGCTCGAAGGTGGCTTCGCATGGATCACCCGTGGAGGAAACGCGGTGATTTGTTCAATGGTAAAGACGAGCTCGAAAGAGCCCCGTCCCCGAGGAGCAGCGAAGAAATCGACGAGCTTTTGAAAAATTGGGAGGAGTGCCCTGCGCCGGGAAAGAAGCGACCAAGGGTAGACCCCCTGCTGGGTGTATGGAAAGCGAGGTCTGTTTTCCACAACTTGGACTACTGGAAGGTACTCCACACGCCCCATAGCCTCGATGTAACGCACATTACCAAGAACGTTACCGAGAGTCTGCTTGGCACTCTTTGCAACATGTCCGATAGGACCAAGGATGGGGCGAAAGCAAGATACGATCTGAAATGGCTTGGCATAAGAAAAGATCTTCAGGCACCTGATAGTGATGACGACGATGATGATGATCAGACGGAAGGGACTTAAGGTCGCCGCAAAAGGGTAAAGAAGAACGTGGTGTTGCTTCCCGCTGCCTGCTTCACTATGAGTCCGGAGGAGCTCGAGAAGTTTTTTAGGTGCCTCCTAGGAGTCAGATTTCCTCACGGTTACGCGGGGAAGACAACGAGATATCTGGACGCAACGAAGAAGATGTTCAGCGGGATGAAGTCGCACGACTGTCACGTGCTGATGACACAGATACTCCCCGTTGCGATCCGAGGGCTAATGGACGAGCATGTCCGTGATACGCTGCTTGGCTTTTGCAACTTTATCGACGTCATCAACAGGAAGTCGATTGGCGTGAGGCAGCTCCATGGGCTACAGGAAGAAATCGTGGTGATATTATGCGAGCTCGAGATTTACTTCCCGCCCGCATTCTTTGATATCTGCATGCATCTCCTTCTCCATGTCGTTGATGACATCAGGCAGCTCGGGCCGACGTTCCTGCACTACATGATGCCGTTCGAAAGGCAGAACGGTGTCATGAAACGATACGTCCGCAACAGGTTCCGTCCAGACGCAAGCATGGCCAAGGGCTTCCTGACCTACGAGTGCATCTCCTTCTGCCAAAATTATCTGAGCACCGAGAACCAGGATGTTGGTCTGCCAATCAGGACGCACCTCGGCAGGCTCGAAGGATTTGGTCACCGCGAGGGCTACCGCTCACTCCATGTCGACATTCATGGTCGACAAGACGACTTCAACAGGGCTCACCGGGTCAAGCTAAAACACTTACAATTGATCGAACCTTGGGTGGAAGAGCACAAAAGCTTAATCGAGCAGAATTACATCGACCTGGGCCGACCGAGGAAGAAGGGAGACGTAACCAGAGAGCACAACTCCAGCTTCACGCGTTGGTTCAAGAAAAGGCAACTGGTTCAAGCAAAGAGCATACCGCCAGCTACGGAAGATGAAAAACTCATATTCTCCTTATCACAGGGCCCCGGGCACAACGTAAAGACCTATCAGACGTACGACATCAGCGGTTACAGATTCTGCACCGAGGAAAAGGATAGGAATAGCGAATATCAAAACTCAGGAGTAACTATGCTATCCTACGGCGATGACGAGGCTACTGTGAAGGAAAGATTCTTCGGAAGGATCGAGGAGATATGGGAGCTCAACTACTGTGGACAGTTGGTGCCAATGTTCCGTGTGAGATGGGCCAAGGACGTCGTCAAAGAAGACCGGTATTTCACCACCATGGTAATACCCGATGCCAAATCGAAGAACGCCTCCACGAAAAATGAGCCATGGGTACTCGCTAGCCAAGTCGAGCAATGCTTCTTCATTACCGACCCGTCAAAGCCTAGCCGTGTTGTCGTGAGGAGGGGCAAGAGGAGCATCATCGGAATGGAAGGAGACGCCAACGAGGAAGACTTGGACAAGAACGGCGATCCGTAGATCGAGGAGGAATTCGAAAAGTACTTCGACATGCCTACTACTAGCAAAGAAATACGGAAGACCTCCCTACCTACTAAAGGTTGTCCGTTCACGCGAAGAAATATCAAGGTGCCCGGCCTAAAGTATTCAACCGCGAAGAAGGGAAAGAAGAGAAGTTAGCTCGGAACCGAGACGAATTAGACTTTTTTGGTGTATTTAATTTGTGTGTGTGAGACAATGCAAGCATATTTATGATATTCAATGAATATGTATGAGAGACACTGTGTGTGAGACAATGCAAGAGCATATATATGTATTAAATGAATTGAATATGTATGAGACATTGTGTGTATTTTGTAACCAAATTTAACCAAAAATAATTTAAAGAAAAAAAATTAAAGAAATAAAAAGTGAGACAGCAGCCAGGATTTGAACTGTAGGCCAGGGAATTCTGTGGCGCACCAGCTAGAAGATGCGCCACAGAATCTTGAATTTCTGTGGCGCACCACCGAGCAAATGCGCCACAGAATCTTACATTTCTGTGGCGCACCAACTAGAAGATGCGCCACAGAATTCTCGGGCCTCCACTTGCATGTGGGCCCTCCCCCACGCTGCCCTTTCTTCCCCAAAATTTTCCTAAGGATTCCCGCGCGCCACCGCCGCCACCGGAGCCGCCCCTGTCTCCACCGGAGGACCCTGCAGCCTCCCCGTGCGCTCCTCCCCTGCGGCCACCGGAGCCTGCGAAACAGAGCTAGAGCTCGTTTCCTTTCTGGCAACTGGCCTCCCGCGACCGAAGAACCGGCGGCGGCGGTGCTGGTAGGCTCTCCGTCCCTCCTATCCCTCCTTCCTCCCCGTAATCCTCTCCCTCTCCCCATACTCCTCCGGTTCCCGGCCGTCGGATGCCCCATCCGTTCCCTCTCGTATGTTTCCTAACCCTAGATTGACCGGCGGCGGTAGGGGAATGGCGACGGAAGGGGAACGGTGGCGGTGGTAGGGGAATGGCGACGTAAGGGGAATGGTGGCAGCGTTAGGGGTACGGCGGCAGAAGGGGAACGGCGGGTGCCCTCTCCCCGTGCCGTCCTCTTCTTCCTTCCTGGCTGTGGAATGATTTTGACATGTATCTTAGATTGGGGCATCATATTACTACAATAGTAACTGACTGGTTCAACACAGCTCAAGTGGATCTGTTTAATTTTTGATATGTTTATGCGTGGCCTTGGCTACCCTCTCCCCAAGCCATTTTGTTGATCTGCATAATTTTATTTTTGCAGGATTTTGAGAACTAGCAGCAGCACCTGAGGCAGATTGGAGGTATACCAATCTAATTCTTTCTTCATCCTTTCGGTGTGGATCTGATTGTGTGTTACATACATGCTCTCGGTTTATTTAGGACGTTGCATATCAAATTTTGCTGTACATGATCTGAATAATTTATTTTTTACAAATGGTGTATACTGTAGCTTTATTATGTCTCAACTAGAGTTGGTCAAATGCCAAACCCAATTTTTTTACAGAATTTGTATGATTTGTTGTTGATTGCTTGCTGCAAGTAGTTGCTAATGCTTCTAGTTGGTACTAGTGGTGTTAGGAAAATTTTGGAAACCTACAACATTTAAATTTTTGCTAAGTTAAATATGGTCAATGTTTAAACATGCCTACAAAAATGCCTTCAATTAAGGTTCTAGATGTATTCAAAAAAATATTTTTGAGCTTTATCATGAAGTAATAACATAGTACAAGAGATGCATGACGGTACATTTTAAATAGGATCAAGATTTGATAATTTTGTAAGCCTCCAAAGTTGGTACTTTTTAACTATTTCGAAGATGCATTTTTAGTTGCTGCTAGGTGCTTTTGCTGCTAGCTGCTTTTGTGAAATGTGTGTGCTAGATGCTAAATCATGGTTTGGTTAATTTATTGCAGCACCACGAGGAGCACCTCCACCACGCCGATCTCGGACCCGAGCCTTCCTTCCCTACCCGAGGTAGTTCCTCTCTCCCTCGATGTGGATGTGGATGTGGATGTGGTGATGTATGTGTTGAAGTGATGCTGTTGCCGGCCAGCGATGCCGGCCGGAAATGTGTTGATGTGATCGATGCTGTTGCCGGCCAGCGATGCCGGCCATTATTTGTGAAATGCTTGTGCAGGTACCCCGAGAGGCCCTTGAGATTGCCGGAACGTTGATTAACTTCCGTTCCGGCAAATTCGGGTACTCCATATGTCCCTTTTTTAGCAAAGGTCATGCCGAAATTTTTCGTGAATTTTAGCATGACTTTGCTAAAAATAGGACATATGGGGTATTCCGACTAATGCATGGGCCGGGGTATCTTAGTACTTAATTAAGTGAATTTTTTCTTATATTTGGCGTACTAACTTCGACGTTTTTTTTCTTATAGGTGCGAACATGGCTGACAATAACGAGGCCGGGGGTTCTCGAACAGGAGGCGAGGAACCGATAGAGGAAAATAGTATGATTCAGACGGTCATCGCACAGGCAGTGACAAAGACGTTCACGTCGCTCTTTCCTACCGTCTGTGAGGGTGTCAGGGTTTGGATTGAGGGAGGGAAAAAAGGGCCTCCCCCAATGATCAGCTTCGGCTCCAACAAGTACTCAATCAATGTGGCTACAGAAGATGCACCCCCAGCATCCCCAGAGGTAAAGAAGAAGAAGCACAGGAAGAGAAGTAAGCCAGCTCCTAAGATGACTATCCGGGGGTATGAAGACATGGTATCACCCCGTGCGGATGGCTTGACCCGAGTTCATGAAGCTGGTCAACCGATCCTGTCTCGGGAGCTGATCCGCCTTGCAGACGGATGCATGCTCTATTTGCAAAATGCTATCTTGACGCTAGAGGGCAACCTTCTTAAAGAAGAGGATCCAAATTACCCGGTGTTCACTGTCAAGGTGCCAAAGTACTTGGCCGACTTCGTCCATGAAGCCCCCGCGGATCTGTTCTTCATATCGTACAAGGACGTCTTCAAGCTGTTTCACTATAGACGGTTGGACTATAACTTGGTCCGCCTATATGCGCTCAACCAGGCGATGAGGATCAGGAGAGATAATACCCCGTACGTCAAGGTAGTGGATCCCTACTACATGCGTGACAGCCAGCTGGTGGAAGGATCAACGACACGGGCCATGGCCACGGAGTTCCTCCAAAGAATCATGCTGAACAACCAGGATAAGAACAGCCTTCTTCTGTCTTTCTTTTCCGAGTAAGTACACATCCGGTTTCCGCCGTCGTATCTTATGCTTTCTTATAAATTTCTTCCGTTGTTGATCATTTCCAACATTCCGTTTCAATTGTGTTGAGCAGTGACGAGTACTGCGTACTCATCATCCTAAACCCGAGGTGGTCCGTTGCCACTTATATCGACTCGGGGAGTCTTAAAGACTACACCAGAATAAAGGGTGTTCTCGATGAGGCTCTCGAGGGCTATGCCCAAAAGGGAGGCCACTTCCATGAAGGAAAGGAACGTTTCATGAAGGAGAAGAAACACATTTTCTACCATGGGACCGGGTTCCATTGCATCAAGCATGCGTCTGGCAGCGTGAAGGATGCCTTCTACGTCCTCCATCACATTAAAGGGTTTGTCCGGGATGCAGAGAAAATGAGGTGGCCATCTAGTCTCCAAGAATGGACCAAACTTAGTGGGGAAATCACCGACGCTGATCTTAGAGAAGACTTCCATCGCATCCAGATGCAGTTATCACAAATCATCGTGGAAGATGTCATGACAGAAGGGGGGTCCTTACACAACGCCAGAGGTAATTTGTCCATCTCCAGCCAAATATATAGCCCAATCCACTCGATATATTATTAACCAAACATATATCCAGATCCATCTGCAGGGATGTCTAAGTGGGAGATCGAAGAACGCCTAGACAAGCAAAATGACATGAGGACGTGGCTGACGAAAGACCGCTTTAAACCGTTCCCGGAGCCGATCAAGAAGAAGGCTCAATCCTGCAGCTACCAGTGGAGCTAGACGTGTTCTCCATTAGCGACCCAGCAAATAAGTCATAGTACAATTAAAGTGACCCAGCAAGAGATCCCAGCAGCGACTCAAGAAGATGAGACTCCAGCGGCTCCTCCAGCAGAGACCCATGGCGAGTGGTCTGAGGCTGCTTCAGCGTCGGGTGCAGGAACCTCCGTGATAAGTGGGCCCTAGTGATTCCTTAGACATTAAGGGATCACTAGGCCCCACTTATCATCGGTGGTTCCTGCGTCCGACGTTGAAGCAGTCTCAGCCCACTTGTCAAGGGTCTCTGCCGGAGGAGCTGTTGGAGTCTCTTCTTCTTGAGTCGCTGCTGGGGTCTCTTGCTGGGTCACTTTATTTGTACTATGACTTATGTGACATGAGATGAACTTTTGTACCACTAAATTCGGCACTTGTAATTAATGTGTGAAACGATGAACTTTTGTATCATGACTTGTGTAAAAATCATGTATCTCGGGTTCTAAGTAATGTGATATACCTGTATTTCCTGTTTTCTGTAATATACATGTATTTTATGTAATGTGATATACCTGTATTTTCTGTAATATACCTGTATTTATACAGCAGGCAGCAGAAAATCGAAAATACATTTAAATTGTTCAGTGGCGCATCTTTTTAATTTTCTGTGGCGCATGCAATTCTGTGGCGCATGGAGTGCTGATGCGCCACAGATATATTTCTGTGGCGCACTATTGCTGGTGCGCCACAGAATCTTGGTTTTTCTGTGGCGCACTGGCGGGATGCGCCACAGAAATATATTTTAGTGGCGAGGTTTCAGTGGCGCATCCCACAATTTCCTGGATGCGCCACAAAATCCCTATTTTGGTGCGCCACTAAGGACCATTTCCCTAGTAGTGCGATGGGGGATGCGAGGACTGGTGCGCGGAGAGCGACAGCAGCAGCCGCAGCAGCTGCTACGATGAGGAGGATGAGGATGAGGATGAAGAAGACTCCTTCCACGTCAAGGTCGAGAGAAGACCGCTTCCCTGAGGACGCGGGGGAATGCACCGAGGCAGCGCCCCCGAAGATGTCATTGGCCTCCTTCTTGGCGGCCTCGTCGACATACTTCTGGAAGTAGCGCCTTCCGTTGTGCGGTGGTACTCCCCGTTTGCGTAGGAGCCAACCTTTCCTTGTAAAAAGTAGGTCCTTTTGTAGATCTTGAGATGACGAAAGACTTGTACCCCTGTCGCCGCTTGGACTTCTAGTTGATTTGATGTGAATGAGAATGTTTTTTTGCAAAACTCGCCCTGATTACTGCACCAGTTGTACCGTCGAGGGGCCAGTGGGGAGTGGAAGGCCTATAAAAGGCTCTCCAGCCCCCAGCTCCTCAGCATCTCCTAGCTCGTCTCTTCTTCTTGCTCCTTGCTCTCCCTGCCCCTCCATAGATAGCAGAGCCATGTCCGGGGAGCCAGAGATGTCCTTCTCAGGGACGTCGAAGGCAACGTCCTTGCATCTGGGCGCGGCGGAGGAACCCAGGGGAGCTGGGGCCCGTGCCACTCGAGAGGAAGATGAGGTGGTGTCGTGCTTGGCCTTGGCCATGGGCGTCTCGCGTTTGGCGACCATTTCCGGTCCCGCAGCCCAGGAGGAGACCCGAGTGCGTGCCCTTCGAAGGTCTCAACTCCTGGCAGACTTGAAGGAGAAAACCGCAGGGATCCCGGGGGCATCCGTGCTCTGGGTCGAGTTCGAAGCCATTGAGCAGGTAAGCGTCGTGGCTCCTTTGACCCCTCGCTCCTCTTCGGCCTGGTCTAGATCCTGACCGAATTTTCCTTTGTCATAGGCGGACGACAATGCCATGAGCGAGGTGGCGGCCGAGGAGCTCTCCCTGCTTCACTTCCTGGCGCCCGGATGTGCAGGAAGGCCATGAGATGCCTGAAAATCCCTCAGGGTTCCCTCCCTTTCCCTAGCCTTCCCCGGGAATCGAGAGTTCTCCCGTTGGGCACGAAGAAGACAAGGGCGCAGAGCTAGGAGATCTAGCTCCAAACTGGCCTTAGCAGCATAGGCTCAAGTAGTTGCAAAACCGAATAATTCAGAAATGTAATTCAGAATGTAAATTCGGATGAATGCAACCCTAGAGTCAACTCTCGGGGTCATTTCCCAAATCTTCCTTTGCACTAACGCATTGTCGGGTTTTCAGAGGAGGCCTCTTATGTGCCAAGTACTGTACCTCTACGCGGTAGATGTACCCCAAAGTAGGACTATACCTTCTAGGAGTCGTTCGCCACTGTCCTCGGGTACTAGGCCAAAGGGAAACGGACCGTTCGCCGGGGTGGTTGCATACCCCCGCAAAGGCTCTCATCAACAGTCAAGCATGCGCAGGTCGATGGTATATTGACTCCGAGCGAGATATCATGCCTAAGTGCAGGATGCTGATTCAAAGACTTAGCTGTTTTCCTGCCGCGTCATCGATCCATCCTGGCCTTCCCGGGTACCCAGCTCCTTGGTCGCGTCCCGCCGTCTGATCCTGTCCTGGGAAGGAGCTACGCACAGCAAACTTTCAGTAGGAAAGGAATGGACCCTCTCTCCTACCATGCTAGCGCATTATCCGAAGCAAACTGCAAGCATAGTTGGTAGTAAATTTCTGTGGTGAATTTCATCTCACCACAGCACTGTCCGATTCCTCCTTTCCGCGGTAGTACGACATGATCGGGCGGCAGTGCCTTGTCCGTGAGGCCACTCGCGGCGCTTCAACCCGTCAGCCACCGGCACATACCAGCCCCTGCTTATGGGTTGCTAAGGATAACACACTTGCATGCAAGAATTGAGGCTCACGGAATTGAAATCACTTATCTTTTATTCCCTTGGCGATGATTCTTACACCCTATTACAGAACACTAGCCCCCAGGGCGTGCTTTAACAGATCCGATGTTTGCGATTAATGTTCGTAATCACGGGTAGAATTTCTGAAGATTCTCGATGTTCTAGGCGTTGCCCTCCGGCATGCCTTTCTCGTCCTCCAGGTACACCGCTCCTGAACTTGTCGATTGCCACGAACAGGTACTCATGTCCTCCCACAGATTTTGGAATCTTGCCGACAATGTCCAGCCCCCAAACCGCGATCGGCCAGGAGATTGGTATCGGGTGTAGCGCTTGAGCCGGCTGGTGTGTGTTCTTCGGGTAGTACTGGCAGGCTTCGTAGGTCTTGACTAGCTGCTCTGCGTCGTGAAGTACTGTTGGCCAGTAGAACCCTTGGCGGAAGACCTTCCCCGCCAGTGACCTTGACGCCATGTGACTTGAGCATATCCCCTCGTGTATGTCCTTCAGCAGTTCTCGGCCTTGCTCTTGTCCTATGCATTGCAGTTTGACTCCGTTCTCGCGTCGTCGGTAGAGCTCACCGTCAATTAAGATGTAGAGCTTGGCCTGGCGGGCCAGTCGCTCGGCCTCGTGGTCGTCCTCCGGGAGGGCGTGCTCCACCATGTACTTGATGATGTCCTGGGCCCAGGGTGGGTGGGTCTGGTCCACTAGCAGTACCACCTGGCCTGAAGGAAGCAAAGCTTCTTCCACCGCGGGCACTGCCGGGTCTTGAGCTTCCGGGCTGGCTACCCGTGTTGTCGGTGTAGAAGGGCTGCTAGCCTCCTTTGTCGATGAAGACCTTGGCTTGAGTCTCTCGGGAGAGACTGAAGGCTGCCTGAGCACCTCGATGTAGATCCCGGGAGGTACCGGCTCCCGCTTGGACGCCAGTTGCGATAGCTCATCCGCAGACGTGTTCTCCTCCCGCGGGACGTAAACAGCTCTGAAGCTGCTGAAGCGCCGCTGGAGTTTCCACACTTCCTCGACATATGGCACAATCTAAGGACGGGCGTATTCCTTGTTGACTTGATTGATGACCAGCTGAGAGTCACCCTTGACGATGATCTTGCCGATGCCGAGGCCGATGGCAGCACGAAGTCCCGCGAGCAGACCTTCGTACTCTGTCGTGTTGTTGGAGATGTTTCCTTGGTAGTGCATCTGGATGACGTACTTCAGGCGGTCGCCGGTTGGTGAGGTGAGGACGACCCCGGCACCTCCCTGCCCCTTGGTATATTAGCCGTCGAGTTGCATGGTCCAGGTGTCAGGATCCTCCTTCCCGGGAAGGCTTGTTTCCTCCTCCGGGTCGTCGAATGCTATCTCGGTCCACTCGGCCGTGAAGTCAGCCAGCGCTTGGCTCTTGATGTTGTCTATGTGCTCGAACTTGAGTTCGAAGCCTTGAAGTTCCATGGCCCATGCCGAGATGCATCCAGTGGCCAGCGAGTTCTCCAGGGGGCTTCTCAGATTGCACTTGGACACCACCCGTGATCGGTTGCCCCGTGAAGTATGGCCTCATCTTGCGGGAAGCAATGAGGATTGCTAGCAATAGCTTCTGCATCATGGGATATCGCTCCTGGTCGTCGTGCAGCACTGAGCTGATGAAGTAGAGCGGATGTTGAACCTTGCGGGTTGCCGAACCTTTGGCGGGTTCGGTGTCCTCCACGTCCTTGGCGCTCCGGGGTGTTGTTGGAGTAGCCCCCGGCTGCGTCATCTCGAAGTAGATCCCTTCGTCTCCTTCGATGCGGGGTTCGATGCCCCTTCTTGCCTGTTTTCCCTGGGAACGGATCCCCAGGACGCTTGCCTTTGCTCGGCTTATTCGGAGGTGCGTCGCGTTCAGCCACTAGTACGGCGCTGATCACCTGGTTGGTGGCCGCGATTTACAGCAGCAGATGCTCCTTCTCCACTGGGGCCACGGGGATTGGTGGTGAGGAGAGGTAGCGCTTGAGTGACTGGAGAGCTTCCTCGGCCTCGGGGGTCCATTCCACGGGGCCCGATTTTTGAGCAACTTGAAGAACGGCAAAGCCCGCTCTCCAAGCCTTGAGATCAAGCGCCCGGGTGCAGTGATGCACCCATTGAGGCGCTGCACGTCCTTGACCCGCCGGGGTGCCTCCATTCGTTCGATGGCCTTGATTTTGTCGGGGTGACCTCAATCCCCCGGTAGGATATTAGGAAACCCAGCAGCTTGCCAGACGGGACCCCGAACATGCATTTGTCGGGGTTGAGCTTGAAGTTGACTCGGCGGAGGTTGTCGAAGGTCTCGTGCAGGTCCTAGACTAGGGAGTCCTTGCACCAGGTCTTGACCACGATGTTGTCGATGTACGATTCAATGTTGTGGCCCAGCTGAGGCCCAAGGCACGCCTGCATCGCGCGCTGGAAGGTGGCGCCGGCGTTCCGGAGGCCGAAAGGCATCCGGGTGTAGCAGTAGCAGCCCTTGGGGGTGATGAAGGCCGTCTTCTCCTGGTCCTCAACCGCCATCAAGATCTGGTGATACCTGGAGAAGGCATCCAGAAAACACAGTGACCCGCAGCCGGCCGTGGAATCCACGATCTGGTCGATGCGCGGAAGAGGGAACGGGTCCTTGGGGCAGGCCTTGTTCAGGTCTGTGAAGTCGATGCAGAGTCGCAGCTTGGAGGTCATCGGTTTTGGCACCACCACAGGGTTAGCTACCCAAGTGGGATGGGGCACCACCTTGATGACGCCGGCTTCCAGTAGCTTGTCGGTCTCGGAGACGATGAACTCCAACTTCTCCTTGCTCTGCTTTCGCAGAACTTGCTTCACGGGGCGGGCATCCGCATTTACCGCCAGTTTGTGCTCGATCACCTCCCTTGGTACGCTGGGTAAACCTGACGCTTCCCATGGGAAGACGTCAGAGTTTTCCCGAAGGAAGGCGATGAGCGCGCTTTCCTATTTGTCAGTGAGGTGGGTACTAATGGTGATGGTGTGGGAGCCGTCACTTGTGAGTGCCACCTTCTTGGACATCTGCAAGTCGCCGTGGAATGGCGCCCTCTTGGAGGAAGTCGGCGCCGAGCCCCCGGGGTACCCTCCGTCCCCGGGGAGTGCATCGGCACCAGCGTCCTGCGCATCTTGTCGGCAGTCCGCCGTCATGGCCACCGTCTGGTTCAGCTTCTGCACGCAGTAGATGGCGTCGTCGATGTCGGCCTTGACCTTGATCACGCCCCAAGCCGCCAGGATTTTCGTCATGTTGTAGGAGAAGTGGGAGACGGCCATGAACTTGGCTAGCACAGGCCGGCCGAGTATGCCGTTGTAGGGGAGAGGCGTGTTGGCGATGTCGAAGATGATTTCCTCGGTGTGGAAGTTCTCGGGGTCACCGAAAGTGACCAGGAGAGTGATCTTCCCTAGAGGCCGCGTGATGTTCCCGTTCAAGCCTTGGAACACGCCGGTGTCTTGCAGGCGGGAGAAGGGGATTTGTAGGGTGGCCAACACCTTTGCCTACAGCAGGTTGAGGCTAGAGCCTCCGTCGACCAGTATCTTGGTGACCTTAAAGTTGTGGATGATGGGCGACATGATCAGGGGCAGTGTCCCTACCCCAATAGTGCAGTTAGGGTGATCTTCCGGGTCGAAGGTGATGACCTGATTGGACCATTCCTGAGATTTCGGCGGCACCGAGCCGACCGTGTTCAGCTGTCGGACAAGTATCTTGCCAGCACTGTTGGAGGGAGGCAGGGAGGCTCCTTCGTGGATGCACCCGACGACGCCGTTGATCTCTTGGAATTGCCCATTGCCGCCACCTTGAGGCTGGAGAGTCCCTATTATCGGCGAACTCTGGGTTGTTCGGTCCGCGTCCGCCTTGGCGTCCGCGCCCTCCACCACGGCGTCCGCGACCTCCGCCTCGTCCTCACCCCCGGCCGCCACCGCCTTGGTGACTTGCGGGGCAGTCCTGGGAGTAGTGCCCGGGGAGTCCGCAGCTATAGCAGGTGCCTGGGCCGACCCTGCCACCTTGATGTTGTGCACGCACAGCGAGGGCGTTCACTTGGCGACAGTCCTTGAGTAGGTGGTTGCCTTCGGGGTGGACGTGGCACCATGGATCTTCCTCGCCGTCAGGAGTTGAGGCCGGCTTGACCTTCTTGGGAAGAGGCTCGGTGATGAAGACGCGCTTGTCGGGACCGGGGTCCCGCTTCTTGCTCTTGGCGGGGGTGGCCTCCCAGAGCTCACGGGTGGTCTCGATGCGATGAGTGCTCAGCTTCTCGTGCATCCGGGTGTGTTGAACGTTGGCGTGGAAGGACTGGATCACCAACTCCTCCTTCATGCAGGGGATGGTGTTCATCTTCTGGATGAAGCGTTGGATGAACTTGCGGAGAGTCTCACCCGGAAGCTGCTTGAAGTCGTGCAGGTCACTGGGAACTCCCGGGCACTGGTACCCGCCCTGGAAAGCCCCTAGAAACTCCTCCTCCAGTGCCCACTAGGATCGGATGGAGCACTTAGGGAGGTTGAGAAGCCACGATTGGGCGTCTCCCTTCAGGGCCATCGGGAACCAGTTGGCCATCATGATCTTGTCGGCCCCGGCGACCACCGCAGCGAGCAAGTACAGCTGCAGGAAGGCCCCGGGGGTTGGTGGTACCATCGTAGCGGAGGACGTTGATCTTGAACTTCTTGGGCCAGGAAGCCTGGCGGAACTCGGGAGAGAGGGCAAGGCAGCCCTCGTCGATGTCGTCGTCCTGATCCTCCCGTTGATGACGTTCTCGGTGGCGTTCGATGCGGGTGCGCATGTCCTCGTGAAGACGGTTGTTGAGGTCGTTGTGCAGCTCGGTTGCGTGTAGAGGATGCCCGACAGAGATGGCCGGACAGCAGTTGCGGTTTGCCCGACCAGCCGTCGGAGGGCTTGCTTGTGGAGGTACAGCCTCCCCTGGGCGATCGCCCAGAGGATGGTTCCGGGGTTCACGCGTCTCCGCTCCCTTGGCTCCGGGACTGTCGACAGTGGGGGCGTGAGCGGGCTCACACCTGGGATTGTCGTCGGCGAAGTGGAAGAGCTCCTCCACGCGGGTCCGCCACTCCTAGTAGACCTTAGGGTTGTCGGTGCTCGGAGGGAACTGAATCAGGGCCTTGGCGGTGACGAGGGCGTCGTGACGAGCCTGCACATCCGCCGAGAGGAGCGTGCAGGACTTGCTCTTGGTGCCTTGGTGGCCCTTGCCGGTGCGGACACCGTCGCTCTTCTCGCCGACAGTGGGATCCTTGCCGGTGTTGCCGCCGATGCTCTTCTCCATGCCACCGTCCTCGCCACTCCGGATGTTGCCGCCTGCTCCATCCGGCACCTCCTTCTCTGGAGGCGGTGGAGGAGGAGCGTTCTGGTTCGCCGTAGCAGCGCGACGCTCACCGGAAACCTGAGAGCACGTGGGGGAGACCGTCTTGGACGCCAAGACGTCGGGCTTCTTCTTCGGCGGCATGGTCGACGAAGAAGTTGTAGTAGATCTTGACGAAGATCACAAAGTCGATGAAGATGGATCCAGCGCTTGCGCCCCTTACCTGGCACGCCAGATGTCGTCTCTTGGATCATGGACACCGGGAGTAAAGGATACCCCCTTTTTAGATTCGGTATGGGGCGTGAAGGAGGCTGGGAAACGTTTTCCGCCATGGGAACTCCGTCTAAGCCTGAGATCTACGTACAAGCAAGCACCGCAGAGACACAAGGAGTTTACCCAGGTTCAGGCCGCCCGGAGGCCAACAGCCCTACTCCTGCATGTCTGGATTGAGTGGTATATCATGGTGTAGCTTTACAGAGGTCGTTGCGGGTGCGAACCCGGGAGGTGCCGGCTAGAGGTTGAAGACGAGCAGATCCTGACCCGGAGGAGATCACCTCTCGCCTATGCTACTCTTCGTCTTGTGCGCTCCCGAGCCTAGCCTCCGACTCTCTGGGAATCCGTCCTCCCTCCCTCCGGTGCCTTGTTCCTCCTTTTATAGGCTAAGGGGATCCCACAGGTGCACCTTTGGGGGCGGAGGGGTTTTGGCGGGAAAACCCCTCTGGGTTCTTCTTAGGGGGCGATGTTGCTTTTTCTCGTCCAAGTATTATTCTGAGCAGGTTAGGTGCGGTTGCCCACCTTTTGTTCGGCGGGCGGACAGAGGCTGACACCTTTTCCATCCCTGTCCCCCCGTGGCGCCTCCATCTTCTTAGCACCCAAGTCTTCTAGGTGCTTCCAGCCGGGGCTAGCAAGCCTATCCTCTTCGCGTGTGCGGATGTTGGTTCCCGGGGATGACCCTGGCCTCCTGCCGGGCATAGGGGTCCTCGGGACCTCCACGTCGTGTGCCGGGTTGAAGGGGGCCTCGGGACGTCCCCTGGTCCTTCGCCGTGGTTGTCGATGTCGTGCTTGTCTGGTCGTCGTGGGGCAGATGGGGGTCCCATCTGCCAGTCTTGAACCTTGGCCATGTTCGCCTTCTTCGTGGGCCCATAGGCGGTGGACCCACTTTGACCGCATCAGGGGAACCCCATGTTCCACTGTTACGACAGACGAAGACTCTGATGATGATGCTACAAGCTTCTGCTAGGCGGAGCCAGAGTTTCACTTCGTCGGCGTCTTGGGAAAATCCGGCTCCAGTGAGTCGATGTCTGATCCTGAGTCTATCCTTCCTGCTCTGCAGGCCGATGCAGACTCAGAAGCCGGATCTGGGGACACTGCTCCTATGGAGCAAGACCTCGAATCTGAAGGAGAATCAAACGATTTAGTCGGAAAGTTGAGTCTTTCCTGGGACGCCCGACTGAGGTCTTAATGGGTGATACTCTCATAGACTCTAATACCTCAAAACTCGCCGAAGGCAAGAGGCGGCGTTTGAAATGCCTGCCGCTACCAAGCAAAAGGCGGATGTTATCCTGCCACTAGCACGAAAGAAAGGTCTTACCCCGGACAAGCCGCTGTGCTCCAATGACTTGTCGGACGACAACGACAATGCACGCATCGCGGCAATGGACAAATCACATCAGGAAATGCTTGCAACCATGAAGGAACTGCTAACTCCACTTCCGCCTGATTGTGGCACCCCCTCTGACACATGTCGCCAGAGAGGCGGTCGCCCCATGCGCCAGCCCAGGATACGCAGACGCATGTTACGACAATTGCAACATAGCGGAAATATCATTACACAATCAGGCCCAGAGGGCTACAAATGTTTTACATGGCCATCAAGGCATGACGAATTATCCTGGCCAAGTATGGCACGGGACAGAGTTTAACTGGCAGCGGAAGACAACTAAATCAACGACTTGGAGTGGCTCCATTCCACAGGCATCTGGCTGGGCTACTGATCCTAGCACGCTCTTGTTCCATCTCTTTGTTATGGTAGAAGATGAATCCTCTCAACATCTGGCCACATGAAAAGCCAGTTTGAGTACGATGACATACTCGCAAGAAAACAACCACAAGACATGAACAGTCAAGCCATTAGGCAACGAGAAGCTAGCAATAATAATAATCTAAATAAGGCAAGTGTCTACTTACGGCAGTCCAAAAGGATATCAACATGGCATCACAATAAAACATGGCATAAACAAACAACGGGAGTACCACCAACACAGAGTCCAAGCCAGGTGGGGTTGGATCATGTACCGGGGAACACACAAGGAACTTACCTATGACGAGTAACGAGTGTACCCCTTGGTACTAAGTAATCTAACCCCAACTGTCACCACAACTGGGCTCAACGGCCATACCACATCGGTCAACTGCTAGGCCCACTGGCCCCATCTTTCACTCCACTCAAGTGACATTTACTGCACCAGCTTATTATTCTTTTAGTGGAATCAGGTTGTTCATCTTTCTTTCAAACTGAACTTAAGTTTAACCTCCGGACTCGACAAAGGACAATAGTGTGACCGACACTAAACTGTTCCATAACCCAGGAACAAGGCTAGCTGCTAGATGACACACTCTCGAGAGGTTGCAGATACCACCCATCTAAATGCACCTTACTCAGCCGGCACTTTAGGATAACATCCTTAAGTCAAACTCAGCAATATACACTTACATAACCGTTCATGCTACCAAGACACACCTTGTATATCTACCGGCATAACTCCATGTCTTATGACGAACTGAATCAGGCACGTCCCCAACTCATGAGCGACGCCTAGCTTTGGAACTAGCCCCAACCACAACTATGCAGTATCCGACTAGACTTGCCAAGTGGGTAGCATCAAAGGAGGCTTGACAGGGTACATAGGCTATGGCTTTCCCATTTGGGCCACAGTGGTAGTACTTTCGACGTTCAGATTAGTGGCACTATGGACTGACCCCATCGATGTTTGGAGGGATGGCTCATTTAATCCAGTTTCTTTCGACAACAATTCCAACAACAAAGGATTAGTCCAACATGATCAAGGATTAGTCCAACACAAAAACCATAATATCATATCAACAAGAACCAGAAGCAAACTGCACACAATAGTCCAAGCAATCGATAGTTTGCATTCACTGGGTGACTATAGGGCCACCACTGATCAAGCAAACAATAATAGGTAAACAAACAATAGTTTGCATCGACCGGGTGACTATAGGGCCACCACTGATCAAGCAAACAATAATAAGGAATCAAACAGTAGTTTGCATCGACCGGGTGACTATAGGGCCACCACTGATCAAGCAAACAAAGAAAGTAAACAACAATAGTTTCCGTCGACCGGGTGGACTATAGGGCCACCACTGATCAAGCAAACAAAGAAAGTAAACAAACAATAGTTTGCGTCGACCGGGTGACTATTGGGCCACCATTGATCAAGCAAACAAAGAAACAAATAAATAACCACGCTGGCTGCCAGCTGGCGACCTCCTTCCTCGTGTCGAGGACGTCCGGGCGTTGCCGGCCATCGGAGCAGGCCACTACCGCCGCTCCCCTCTTCCCCTTGTCGGCCGGTGACACGATCGGACACCCGGGTCCACGCCTCCTGCAGGGAAGGGTCCGGGAAGGGAAGGGAGGCTACCAGCGCTATGCCTCGGCGCTCTGGGCTGGGAGCTTGCCGGCGGCGGACGGGGACGGGCCGAGGCTATGGTGCACCAATTTACAAACCGTTTTGACTGCGAGGTAGTGGGGACCAAGGGGAACATCCCTGCAAGTTTAGTTGAAGAATGGCTTGGTCTAGGTATCGCCATGGTCGGTGGATCGATGGCGACGACCTAGGCCGATTCGGAGCAGGGCTCTGCCATTCCGCAACTAGAAGAGCAGAGGGGTTCAAGTGGAGAGGGGAGAGGGAGTGTGTGCGCGGAGAGGGCTCGGGGGCTCCCTTTTATAGGGCTCGGGGGTGACAACGGCCATGATGGCTCGGTGGGGGAGATGGGGTGAGGTGTCCATTGCTACAGCGTCGAGACGACGGACATGGCGTCGTCGGTGTAGCACGAGGTATCACTGGACGACGAGAAATACGCGGCCGTGGATAAGCTCAGGGGAAGGGGGCATCGCTAGAACCTGTGTCCCGCGGCGGACTATGTTCAGCGTGTCGTCTAGTGGGCGGGAGCGCGCGGGAGGGGATGTGGGGGTGCCGCCTGGCAGCTGGGTGGTCCAAGGAGAGGTGGGGGAAGCAGGGGCGCACGAGGGGGGCAGTGAGGAGGGCCAACGGCGACGACCATGAATCGGCGGCGCCGCCTGGCATGGCCGTGCCGGCGGTGACCACGCCAGTTTCCATGCCGACATCGGCATCCACATGTTTCTCTGACCCCATGTATCCAAATGAAACACCGATTGCGTCACTCGGCGCCAAATTTGAAGCCTACCACTTTCTAGTTTAGGGTTTTTGCTGAATTTCAACATGGTCTATGCAAACATTTCAAAATTCCTAAAGAACACCAGGTGCTCGATGAAGTGACTAAGCCCTTACACTACTCAGAAAAATCCACGAAATTCACAGTAGGTTATAATGGGTCTAGATGGTATGTTTGTGGAGTTTGAGCTCAATTGGATACATGGAAGATGGTCAAATAAATTGGTATTCAAAAAGTGCCCTAATGGCATGGGTATGCCAAGTGCACTTAGATCAAATGATCTTGATCTGATCTTATGGATATAGTGTTATATATGGGATTTTTTTAATTTAGCAAAGATTCAATGTCAAATGAATTTTGTAGCTAGGGGTTTGCTTTGGAAATTGCAATTAGGCATGAAAAGGACATTACAAAGGAAGTACCTCAAATATTGCTCAAATGAGGTTGGTCCAATGGAGTGAAATGTTCAAGAGGTGGAATTATGCATATTCCCATAATTGTAGAATTTTTGGATGAGTAGAAGGTGTCTAGATAATTTCTGGATTGAAATTGGCATGATAGTGAATATGAATAAACTTGGAAACATTGCATTGGACTATGAAATATTTTTCCATGGGAGTGATGTATAAGTATGAGAGAACCATCTCCTAGCTTGGTGGAATTTATTTCAAGCTACAATGTCATGGTGGCTTTGGTAGGATAGATAGGAGGGGTTTTGGAAACTCCAAATGGAATGAGTGTTTGCCAGACTAAACCATGGCATGGAATACGGTGGAGGTTGACAAGTGATGCATCTAAAATGCATACATGAACTTTGCACTATAATAGTTATATTCCATTCATATTTGCATCATATAAGGGTATATTACTGTTATTTAATGATTTTTGGTAATTAATAATGATTTCCCCTTTTTATGGAATTAATCCTGTGCAGGCAGAAAACCCCTAATTCTTGCTTTATTTGTTTCAGGACCTTAACGACGTCATAATGAGCTATAAATTTAGGAGGGTCATTATTTTGGAAGGACAAGATTTAAGAGCGAAAGAAGTCAACGAACGGAGGCCAGGAGACCAAAGGGGGGGCCCACGCGGCCACAGTACCAGGCCGCGTGGGCCCATCCCAATTGGCCCTCGTGGCCCCATTTGCATTGATCCTTCGCCCATAAGCATCCTCGTGACCTAAAAACGCCTATATAAGAGGTCCCCCGACGTTTTTCCAGAGGAGAGCTGCCACACGAAAGCAACAAGAAACAGAGATCAGGAGGCTGAAGATCGGAGGGGGGAAACTCCGGCGGAGCCCTGCCGGATAGGTCTCCTTCTTCTCCATCAACATCTCCACCGGCTCCATGATGAAGAGGGAGTAGTCCACCGCTGGACTATGGGTTTGTGGCAGTAGTAGTTAGCACCGTATGAGCTGCTGAACATGATTACGGTCACCGTTGTATTACCATTGTGGTGGATCTTTCTATGAGTTAATATATGTTGAGATTGCAATGTTTATTTCAGTTATGAAAGTAGATACATATTATGTACCCCGTTCTTATATCCTTGTTATGATCAAGCATGTTTATGAGAGCGTGTGTGGGGGAACGTGTGCATTAGTTGGAGTAACGGGGGTGGTGAAGTGATAAGCTGACAACTTGAATATCATGATCCATTGGGTGTTTACCTTACTTTGTTGCCTCACTAGGGATAAACCAAAATACCATGTTGAAGGGTAGGAGGAGTGACATGCCTCTACCTAAGACTAGATCCATCATGTGTTTATTTTAACTTCATGTCATTGATCTTAAAGCTATACTATGATGTTATCTTAATTACTAAGGTGCATGATTTAGTTCACATCTTGGTGGAGTATAAGTGAGACTAATAATCAAATGGTCTCTATGTTAGGACGTGATGCCCATATAATTAGTAACATGATTAAACTTGTTTGCAATCTCATATGTTAAGGCTATGTCTACTTGTTTGCCACACTATATTAAAGAGAGAGTGCATGTGTGAAACCATGAACCCCGGTCCATTTTTAATCATAAGAAACACTTTTCCAACCACTTTTATGCATCTTTTACATTCAGCCATTTAAAAAAAGAAAATACGAAAACAGTTTTACTTCTTGCATTCACATATAAAAACCCCAAAAATACCTTCCATCATCATTACCACCATCCTTGCATTATTATTCACCATGATTGCATATTTCTTTATTGTTTTGCATCATTTATTATCTTAATATCATTCTCACACCTTGTGCTTGACAACCACTTGGTGAGGTTGAGGGCACAAAGCAATTTACTTGTTTGCAGGAAATCTAGAGAAGGATAAGAAGATAAAACCCACACTACTGATTCCCCGAGAGTTCGATATTAAACCCTCGAGTCACCTTCTTGGGGAAAAAACTTCCACTTCTACATACTCTGCACTTGGAGGCTCAACCTGTCCCTTATATTTATTGTTTTCCTTTCAGGGTATCAAGAGTGTTGTTGGCGAAGTTGAGGGAGACTTCATCTACCCGCCATCACGTGTTTTTTCTAGCGCCGTTGCCGGGGAATCATAGCTGGAAGGGTTTGTCCAAGGATATCACAAGAAGTCAACTTCGTCATCAACTTGTGCTAACACCTAAGCTTGGGGAGGTTGCACCTACGTGAGCATCATCTTGTCCATCTTTACCTTCAAGCAAATTATTTTGTTTTGTTTTGTCTTGCATATCATTTTTAGATTTCAGTTTGCATATTTTATTTTTAGTTTTGCATTAAAAATTAAAAACACATAAAAATTTGCATAATGGAAAAGATAACCTTTTGGCCTTTTAGTGTTAAGAATTTTCCTCAAGATATGAATGTCCCTATTGAAGAAACTGAGGTAGATCCTAAGATAATGAAATCAATCTATGAAAACCGTTTCTATGGAAAACCTAAGGAAGATCCTTTAGCTCACCTTAAGAAATTTGATGAAAGATGCAACATGCTAAAACTGAACCATCCTAATGTTAGACTTAAGCTTTTTCCTTACTCTCTAGGGGGGAAAGCATTAGATTGGATATTGAGATGGCCACCTGGTAACTTTAGCATCTGGTTTAATTTGAAAGCTGCTTTTATTGAAATATTTTGTCCCATTGAAATGATTTGCAATATTAAACAAATGGTTATCAAGTTTAAACAAGAGGAAGATGAATCTTTAGTAAAAACATGGGAAATATTTAGATGCATAGGTTTTGGAATGGCTCATGGTCTTAGAGATTGGATGCTCATGCATATCTTTTATATAGGATTATCTGAAACCTCTAGAGTCTTTTTGGATAAGGAATGTGAAGGTTCTTTCATGAATATGACTGCTTCTAATACTTATTATTTACTTGATGGCTTGCTTTTGGAAGCAAAAATTAAAGAAAGTTTTGTAGCGGACCTGCACTTAAAATATAGGCATGATCCCTGTGTATAGTGCAAACCCCTGGATCGAATCATTTGCACACACAGTTAAGATGTATATCACAACAGTGCATCAATTATTACACGAATGATCCAAGTACTTAGGAAAATATTCGATTACAACTTCGCATAGCTCAAGGCTAGCTCAGAGAGTAAACAGCGGAAATAACTTTATTCATGGAGCCCTCATCATCTTCATGCAGCCACAGGCGAGCATGTCGGTTGAAGACTCGAAACCCAACATCGTTCCTTACTCATCGTCAGAACAACCTGATAACAGATATCAACATGGTGGGTCAGAACCATATAAAATGGATCTGGCAAGCGACACTTTGTGGACTCATAGAGGAAAACTCTAATAACCTATATGCATATTTGGCTTGTGGGGTTTGAAGGCTATTTTGCAAAAAGCCAATTTTCCCTATCTCTTTTCAAAATACTTTTCATCTATACGAGACAGGTATGGTATGACAACCATTGTCTCAACTACCCTTGTTGTCCCATCAAAATTTTAACTTAGAGAAATTAGAATGATGAGATCTTCCGTCGACGTCCTCGTCCAGCTTGCTCAGAATCGTCCGTAACCGGGGACACGGCTAAGTACTTAGATTGACACTCTGCAGAGGTTGTGCACTTTCACCATAAGACTCCATCAACCCATTCTGACCTTGACCTTCTTGAAGTGAAAAGGAAAGGAGAGGATGGAGACGCGACTTTTCCGAAGTATTTTCCCGACCACTGCCGTCCTGACGCGCTCCACCTACATTCCTCTACCACCACCTGTCAGGCCGGGCCGGTTCCATACTACATACTTAGTCAAGCCAGAGCCCATATGACATATGGCTGCACGGTAAGCTCACTAAACTCGGAGTAACGTTGATCTCTTTGACCCTGGGTGACCGTCCACAAGTGAGCCATTCTCGGGTGAAAAACACCATAGACATGGTCCCGAGTAGCCACTCAACCATAAACCACCAAGCAATGCCAAAATCCACCCAGGAGGTTCTTTAACTTAGTAGAATTTTACTTTTAACAAAACAACATTTTGCATAGCATTTCTATAATTCTACCAAGTTATAATAGGTGCATCTAGACCATCTAGTAAAGGGAGAAAACTATTCTAAACAGTTTTTAGCATAGCAATACTAATAAGCTTATCATGCTATTTTCCAAGTATTACTACACATGCATATATCAAAATAATAGGACAAAATATGCAAGTGTGCCACTTGCCTTGGCAACAAGAGGAGCAAGAGTAGCAACCACCAAAGTCTTCGTGACCCTCCGAGTAATCTAACAAAAATACAAAACACACAAATAAACATACAAATTCACACAAGTGACAATACAAAAATTATGACATGCATGAGTATGCAAAAATTACAATAACACAAAAGTAAATAACTTTTAGTTCTCTGGTTGTTCTATATGCATGATGCCACAAACAATTTTTAATAATTTACTTAATAGGAATAAATTCCAAAACACCTAAATAAGGGCAAACACACAAATTCTAAAGTTTCTGCATAAAAACATTTTAATAAATATGATGAACATGCTACTGGACAGAGGACATCTAAACAAGATTTTAGCAACTTGAATCACTCAAAAAGGATTTGTAAAACTCATTTTATAGCCTAAACAAGTTAATACAAAATCTGTAAATAACAAGTTTATGCACGATACAAAAATTAACAAAAACTATACTACTGAATTCTACTCATTTTTCTCAATCCGTAGACATCAAAATCACTAAATTTGGATTTGTGGTTTAGGAGATATGGAATTTCAAAGTTTGGATGATTTTCTGCCTAAAAACAGAAAAACAGATAAAAAGGAAAAAGAACAAGCGGCGTGGCGCTCCGTGATTGGCCCGTACCGGTTCGGTATTTAAAATAAAACCCGGCCGTAGGATCGAGATCTAACGGCCGAGGGCGATTGGCCGGAATAGGGCGGCGCGGCCGGCCGGAACCCTAGCCCGCGCGGCGGCGACGGGCCGGCATGGCCGTTCCGGCGCAACTAGAGGGGAAGGGGGCGAGCGGGCGTTACCACGACGTGCAGTAGGTCGAGGCAGGCGCGGTGGCGAGGTCGTCGGTATCGGGGTGCCCTCGTTCTCCCGGAGTCGACGGAGTCGACGGAGGCGGCGGCCGGATGATGCCGAGGATGCACGCGTCGACCTAGGGTACGGGAGAGGGCAAAAGCTTGTCAAAACGGTGCGAAAGGAGGAAATAAATGAAGGGGGAGAGAAGGAATGGCGCGGGGACGCCGGACTTCACCGGAAACGGAGAAATCGGCCGCCGGCCGAGGCGGCGTTGCGAGCTCGAAATCGAGCGGCCCGGTGGCGGTGGGGAGGTGAGAGGAGGGGGCGATGGGTGAGGAGGGAGTGGGCTTTAAGATGGACAAGGTGGGAGGGGGGGAGTGCGGCATAACGCCGGAATCGGGAGGGGTTGGGTGCGGCCGTTTCGGCCATGAATGTCCACCAGCGGGAGTGGAAGAGACGATGACGTCAGCATGACGTCATCATCTTTTTTTTTATTGCTTTTCTGAAAATGCTAATAACTTTTAAAATAAAAGCCCAAAAATTATGAAATAAATTTGTAAAAATTTGTAATTAAATTATCTACCAGAAAAACTTATTTGCAAAATATTTAGAAGACTTTTTATTTACAAGTTTGCCACTGGCATTAAAAGGCCTTTATTGGCATTTTCTTATAAGAAAAAAATTATAAAAGAAAATATTTTTGTTTTTAGGAAAAATAATCAAACACAAATGCACAAATGCAACAATGATGCCATGATATGCATGAAATGCAATTTTTGAAATTTTGGGATGTTACAAACCTAACCCCCTTAAGATGAATCTCGTCCCCGAGATTCGGATTGGCTAGCAAATAGGTGAGGGTGTCTTCTCGGAGATCGTCTTCTCTTTCCCAAGTTGCTTCTTCCTCTGTGTGATGATTCCACTGAACCTTGCAAAACTTTATCGTCTTTGTTCGGTGGACCCTTTCTGCTGTCTCCAAGATTTTTATGGGCTTTTCTTCATAAGTAAGATCACTCTCCAGTTGAACTTCTTCTAGCGGCACTGTATCCCTCAGTGGTGTTTCTGCCATCTCCGGATGACATTTCTTCAACTGGCTCACATGGAAAACATTATGGACAGCCGATAAGACCTCCGGTAATTCCAACTCATAAGCTACTTCTCCTTGCGAGACAAGATCTTGTAGGGCCCGATAAACCGAGGTGACAACTTTCCTTTGATCCCAAATCTCTTTACACCACGAAGTGG
>QRDG01001198.1:545752-574305 GCA_012064385.1 Puccinellia tenuiflora
TTCTTCTTCATATAGATTTCTGCTAGCTTGGCACTTGTATAGGTTGTCTTCACGGCACAAAGTGAGCTACCTTCGTCAAACGGTCCATATAACCCAAATCGAATCATATCCCGATTTGGTTCGAGGTAAACCTGTGATGAAATCCATCCCAATTGTTCCCATTTCCAGTCTGGCTGGTACTGGAACGGTTGAAGTAATCCTGCTGGTTTTTGGTGTTCTGCCTTAACACGACTGCACACATCACACTTGGCAATGTACTCAGCAATATCTCTCTTCAAATTGTTCCACCAGAACCTTTCTTTCACATCCATATACATCTTAGTGTTACCCGGATGTATAGAATATGGTGAGTCATGAGCTTCTTGAAGTATCAACTTCCTAAGATCCTCATCTTCAGGGACACAAATACGCTTTTCATACCATATGGTACCCTGTTCATCTTCTCGAAAACCTTTGGCCTTGCCTTTACTCAGATTCTTCTTGATTTCTTCCATCACTTTATCACCTTTCTGAGCTTCTTTGATTCTGTCCATCAAAAGTGGTTGCACTTCTAATGACGCTAGGAATCCTTCAGGTACCACTTCCAACCTAAGGTCCTTAAATCCTTTGCATAAATCTTCAGGTAATTCTCCTGCCGTAAGTCCATTTACATAGACCTTGCGGCTCAAAGCATCAGCCACTACGTTGGCTTTTCCAGGATGGTACTGTATACTCAAATCATAGTCTTTGATAAGTTCTAACCATCTCCTCTGACGCATACACTACAACACAATAATCATGTAAAGACACTGAACTGGAAGGCTAGAGACGCAATATTTCATCCCTAAAGCACCGAAGAGCCGCTTCTCTAAAGCGTCTTCGAGCGTCTTCTTATGCACCGTCTCAAAAACCATCGGGACACTTAGTGAGCGTCTGTTCATGCTATAAGACGCTTCATAGAGACGTTTGAAAGCATGCCTAGATATGTAAAGACGTTTAGGATACACCTTTATGATGTCTCTAATAATATATAGACATGCCATATTTTGCGTGCCAACAGATTTTAGAGACGTTTTGTTAGTATATACATTATGTTTATGTACACAAATTATACAATTTTTATATTCGCCATATATATCCATCAATACATACATCAAATACACGTATCATTTGGGACAAAGCGGCTAGTGGATGTTCTGTTGTATAATTCATTCGTATTTGTATATATGATTAAAACATTTTCTATACATATTCCGTTCATGCTACAACCAGCAACACTAAAACAATATTGAGCAAACCAGCAAGGAATACTTGTATTAATAGAAACCAGAGTACACATCTTGATAAAAGATCAATATACAACTTTGCAATAAATCGAGAAATATTATGAACAGGAAAAGTCAAAAATATATTATGTAGATGACCACATTTTTTCTTTCCAAACTAATACGTAGTAAATTCATTAATAGGTTTGTCGAGGCAGAAACTAATGCTCCTCTGATTTTCTTCAGTTCATTCTCGATTGGCCCTTAGTTAACCTGCAAAATCAAAAGAAAATTGATAAATTCCTCGAATAAGAAAGAATATTGCAATATGACAAGTGTATTTGATAATTAAAAAGGAATCTAGGACTACGCTTGCAAACCAAACAGACAATAGTTTTCTGGTTCATACACCAATATCGACTCCGTAAAAAGTCTACGATCCTAGGAAAAACTTCCGTGTCGACTTATCATGTGGAATGTGCCGAGAGAACCAGAAGAGTATAGTCTGCATGTTGTCTGAATGTGACTTCCGTACAGTTTTCCCTCAAAGTACAAAATCTAAAAGAATGATAGCAGGTTATATATGGATAGTTTAATGTTGTTTTGTTAGGCCTTTCAACGTACAAAACACAAGTTTATAACAAAAGTTAAGAAATCATCAAATTTATAAGGGAACGCAATGCTTGTACATATGAAAGCAAACTTAACATCTAGGCCAAGTTATGACATGGCCAACTATTTTCATATATTCTAGGCAAATTTGATATCCTGTCTCTATAATACCATTAATAAAAACTCCATAATAGTCATCTCCAAACATGTTTCCATCAACTACATTTGTTTTGTTTTCACTCACCAAGGTTTCTTTCCCTGGTTTGTCGCATAAAACAAATAGACTTCAGATTTATCCGTAATTTCAAGAAATAAAACAACTGCAATTTATGAACTACAAGGAATAAAACATATGCAATTTCAAATATGAAGTTCATACAGAATATGATCAATTATGTTCATGTGAGTTGTGAGAGACATAACTTTAATGAAAAGGACATGTGAACATACAGGAAAAGGTATATTATTTGAATGAAACAAATGGCAAAGATCATCCAACACAAACCTGACTGGCTTTGCTGAAGTATTCAGTATTCTCTTTCTACGGCCGCTCAGTTGAGCTACACTCCTACATGAAGAAGCAATCAGATGAAATGGGTGTCAAAGAGTACTTGCCTGACAGATTCTCGGAAGTCTAGATACAGGAAGAGTCTGTAATTGGAAAGGATCTGCTCTCTAGTCCAATTCTGCATGAATTCCCACAAGCAATAATTTAGTTTCAGACATAGGCCAATCGCACCACAATGGACTAGAAACGGAACTAACTGATCCGAGGAATTAGTAGATTGAATCAATATGTTGAATTGATCGTAGCGATCTAGTTGTCACCCATTTGCAAAAATTAGATACCCAAAGTGGACTAGTAGTTTCCGCGTGTAAAATTTGACCTAGCAGGAAAAGGAATTGTAGTACGAACAAATTGTATCACAATTAATTGATAATTAGGATAATTGTAGATGCATAACAAGATGATTAGCCACTTTTTTTAGATTCAACGCTGCAGGCCTCCGAGCCAGCAACCGCAAAAAATTGATCGCCGAGCATCAGGGGATGGTGGCCAGTCAGAGCACTGCAAGGTGAACCACAATCTACAGTGAGAATAATCAGATGACTTAAAAACTCGTAACCCTAGCTTTTACATACAGTCCACCTTTAAAAAGTTCACGAAGCCGAGAAATCAATGGGGGCATCAGATTCCAGTGAACTCGGGAGAGCGAGACCGATCGATCATGGAGATCTACATCAGCTGGTCCGCATCTGCGACAGCGGCAACTCGACGTACTCTCCGACGGCCACGACGAAGCGGAAATAACGATGAACCAAACATCACATAAAACAAAGATGAAATCAACTGGGATTACAGAGTGAAGTAGGAGTAGGAAGATCTGGATTTGATTTAATAATGGATCTTCAAAATATACATGAGATCGGCTACAGGAGCACGAACCTGGGCGGATGCATCTGATTCGATCTTTGATGAGCGGTTGAAGAAATGTGGCGGCGGCTGACAACCCGGAGGCGAGGGGAAAAGGTGTGCGACATTATATATAGCTGATTTCTTTCGCAAATCTGAAGGGATGAAGCGGGTAAATAAAAACATTAGCGCCAAAACCAATTTTTTTCGGTTGAGTTTCGTATTTCATGCGCGCCTATTATCCTCTAAGAATAGTTTACTCAAAAAAATCCCTAAAAAAGGCATACTAAGTACCAACTTGAGACATATTCTAAAGCATCCCAAAATTCGTCTCTACATATCAATAGTTTGGGAAAAATGTTTATTTTATTACATCTTTAATAAGAAAAGTTGCGACGCCTTGTCGATCGTCTCAAAAAACGTCCCTGCATAGAGGTGCTCTGCTATCCTAGAGACGAAAATAAATGCGTCACATGAAAAACGTCTCTACATGATGATTTTGTTGTAGTGATATTCAACTCCTTCTGGGTAAAGATATATTTCAGACTTTTGTGATCAATGAACACTTCGCAGCGATTGCCAAACAAATATTGCCTCCATGTCTTTAAAGCATGTACCACTGAAGCTAACTCCAAGTCATGCGTGGGGTAATTAACTTCATGCTTCTTAAGCTGTCTTGAAGCATAAGACACTACCTTGCCTCCTTGCATTAACACACTTCCCAAGCCATGACGTGAAGCATCACAATAGACTTGGAAATCTTTCTCTATATCTGGCAGACACAGCACAGGGGCGGATACTAATTGCTTCTTCAGTTTTTGAAAGCTAGATTCACAATCTTCTGTCCATTCATACTTCTTACCCTTCTTCAGCAATTCAGTCATAGGTTTGGCAATCTTGGAGAAATTCTCAATAAATCTCCGGTAATAGTCTGCCATTCCTAGAAAACTGCGGATTTCTCCAACATTCTTCGGTGGTTCCCAGTTAGCCACCGCAGATACTTTTTCAGGATCCACCGCAATTCCATCCTTAGACACTACGTGTCCTAGAAATCCAACTTGCTCCAACCAAAATTCACATTTGCTGAATTTGGCATATAGTTTATGCTCTCTGAGCCTTTGTAATATCAAATGTAAGTGTTCTTCATGCTCCTTACGACTTTTTAGAATAGACTAAGATGTCATCGATGAATACAACGACAAACTTATCCAAAAAGTCCATAAACACTTTATTCATCATGTTCATGAAATATGCCGGTGCATTGGTCAGACCAAACGGCATCACCGTGTATTCATACAGACCGTATCTAGTGGTGAAAGCGGTCTTGGGTATGTCCATCTCTCTAACTTTCATCTGGAAATACCCTGATCGAAGATCGATTTTAGAAAAGACACAAGCACCCTCCAATTGATCGAAGAGATCATTGATTTTGGGGAGTGGATACTTATTCTTGATGGTTTGCTCATTTAGTGCTCGATAGTCCGTGACTAGCCTCTGTGTACTATCCTTCTTCTGCACGAATAGGATTGGTGCTCCCCATGATGAGGAACTTGGACGAATAAATCCCTTCTGCAGATGCTCATCAAGCTGTTTCTTGAGCTCTTTCAATTCATCTGTGGCCATTGGGTATGGTCTTTTAGCAATTGGTCCCGTACCCGGTTTTAGTTCAATGAGGAACTCAACATCTCTATCAGGTGGCATTCCCGGTAATTCTTCTGGAAACACATCTGGATATTCCTTCACTATAAGGACATCTCCTAGGCTAACCCCCTTAAGATAATTAAGCCTAACTTTCTTTAGTTCAAACCTTGATCGGAACCTTATCTTCTTTCCTTCTAGTGTGGTGAGGGTGATTGTTCTGTTTGCGCAATCAATAACCCCTTCATAACGAGTCATCCAATCCATCCCGATGATGACATCCAAACCTTGGGTTTCTAGGACAATCAAGTCCGCGGGGAACAGATGTTTTCCAACTTCCATAACTAGTTGTCTACACCCTGAGTTCACTATCATTTCTCCACCAGGAGAACTTACTTTAAGAGGCTTCCCAATGTTTTCAACTGCTAGCCCATGTTTGTTTACAAAAGCTCTTGAAATGAATGAATGCGATGCTCCAGTATCAAATAAGACTAATGCTGGAAATGAATTAAGCAAGAACGTACCAATCACAGCATCGGGTTCATCATATACTTCTTCCACATTGACGTGGTTCACATGTCCCTTCTGGAAAGGGTTGGGCTTAGCTTCTTCAGCCTTCTTTTCGGGGCATTCAGTTGCATAGTGGCCCTTGTTCTTGCACTTGAAACAAGTCACTTGGCTGATATCCCTCTTTTGTTCTGGATTTGGGTGATGCTGTCCATGGTTATGATTATGGCCAGCATGCCCGTTTCCTTTGTAGCCTCCATTGCTTCCCTTGAATCCACCAGTGTGGTTATGACCATGATGTTTGTGGTTGCTCCCTCCACTATGGTGGTTCCCATGTTTATGTCCATGGCTCATATCATGCGAGAAGTGCTTCTTGAATGAGGGCTCAGAATGGTGTTTGTTGATACTCAGCTTCCTCTTCCTGCTTTCAGCCTTCTTGATATTATCTTCCAGTGCGATGGCTTGATCCAAGAGGGCCTGATAATTTGGGGCGTATGCGACGGTCAAAGGAATTTTCAGCTCGTCGCATAGTCCCTTGAGGATTTTTTCTTTCCTCTTGCCATCAGTGTCAATGTCTTCAGGTGCATAACGGGACAACGCATAGAAGTCATCCATGTATTCCTTAAGCGTCCTGTTTCCCTATCTCAGACTCCTGAACTCTTCCTTCTTCAAGTTCATAATGCCCGAAGAGATATGGGCATTACGAAAGCCTTCCTTGAAGGTTTCCCAAGTCAAGCCATTCAGAGGGTGGGTGATTTGATATGTTTCCCACCATTGAGCTGCTGGCCCCTCCAACAAATGAGCTATGAATCTCACCATCTCAGTGTCAGTGCACTCACAAGTCACCAAGTCCTTGTGCACAGAACGAAGCCAGTCATCTGCCACAATTGGTTCAGTTGCAGTTGAGAACTTGTTAGGCCTAAGCCTCAGAAATCTTGTAAGTCTGTCCACTTGAGGGGGTGGTGGTGGTGGTGGTGGGGGTGGTGGCGGTTGCGGCGCATGCTGATTGGCCATGAATTGTGCCATCATTGTCATCAGCTGAGTCTGTGCTGCTATCATCTGTTGAAGCATAGCATCTGTGTTGTTGTTGTTCTCGGGATTACGACGGGGAGGCATCTGTGGTTTAAGAACAGATAAGTATAGATAGAAAGAACTAAAGAAATATTCTACCCATACAAACAGTTAACACCAAAATAACAACAACAAACACAAGCTCAACACAAACTTATTAATAAAAACGAACAGATTATTCGGAAAGCAAAACACACCAAGGTTCTGAAAAAAAAGCGATGGTACTGCCATACCACAAGTTGGTAGGTCAATACGAAAACGAAAGGTAGCGTCGAAGTAGAAGAATGGTAGTCTCGCTAACTAGTCTACTCGACCATGGCATCCTCATCCTCTTCCACTATCTCAATAGTGATTCCCTCCTTGTCAAGCGCCATCTTGAGCTCCTTCAACTCCTTCTCCAGAGCGGAGTTCTTCTCTTGCAGCTCCCTCTTCTCTGCACGAAGTCGCTCAATCAGGTCGTGGTCAGCCTCTAGCTCCACCTCATTGCTTGCAAGCTCCATCTTCAAGGTCCTTATCTCCTTGTTCTTCGCCTGGTTTCTCTTCTCTTGATTCTGGAACTTCTTCTACTGTGCCTTGAACGACTCCTGCTGGGCCTTGGCTTCTTCTTCTTGATCCTGGATCTTCTTCTCACTCTCCTTGAGTTGGGCACATAGCTCATCATTCTTCAAAAGCTCGGAACGTCTATCTTCATGGAGGTCATTGAGGTGGTTCTCTAAGTCCTGAAGGTACCTACATATGGGCTTAAACTTGCACCTATCTTCGGCATCGATGTCATAAGGCTCTCCCTCTTCGGACCGTCTCCCAAAGTGATGGAAGTAGTGACCCCTCAGCTCCCTGTGATGACGTCCGCAAAGGCGTCCTATCAGGTCCTGAATGACGAGGTTGAGTCCCTTCTCCATGGAGTCGCTAATCAGCTTGATCTCGATGGCATCAGTCTGGGGCTCGGTCTGTTGTCCAGCTTGGATGGCCTTGATTCCCCAGCAGCCTTCCTTGTTGAACTTCTTCAGAATATTTCCCCTGATCGTCGGCACGGGTAGCTCCAACAGTCCAACTAGCTCGAGGAGATAGCCACCAAAACGAGTGTCCTTGAAGTCATCGGCGGTGCTGAAGTTGAAGCTCGTCATCCTTAAGTATAAGAAACAAGATATGAGATTAAAATTTCATAAGACAAGAAGTTACGAGTAAAACTTAAGGAAAAAGGCATACTAAAATTTTTGTATACTTTATAACTTAGAAAATAATTTTTGGTCCACCTATTTCTATCCAAACTTAGGGTTTCGAACCTACAGGCAACACAGTGCTCTGATACCATCTGTAGCGGACCTGCACTTAAAATATTGGCACGATCCCTGTGTATAGTGCAAATCCCTGGATCGAATCATTTGCACACACAGTTAAGATGAATATCACAACAGTGCATCAATTATTACACGAATGATCCAAGTACTTAGGAAAATATCCTTTACAAATTGCATAGCTCAAGGCTAGCTCCAAGAGTAAACAGCGGAAATAACTTTATTCATGGAGCCCTCATCATCTTCATGCAGCCACATGCGAGCATGTCGGTTGAAGACTCGAAACCCAACGTCGTTCCTTACTCATCGTCAGAAAAACCTGCAACACGTAGGTTACAGCCAAAACATTGGTCAGAACCATAGGAATGGATCTGGCAAGTGACACTTTGTGGACTCATAGAGGAAAACTCTAATAATCTGTATGCATATTTGGCTTGTGGAGTTTGAAGGCTGTTTTGCATAAAGCCAATTTTTCCTATCTCTTTTCAAAACACTTTTCATCTATACGAGACAAGTATGGTATGACAACCATTGTCTCAACTACCCTTGTTGTCCCAACAAAATTTTAACTTAGAGAAATAAGAGTGATGAGATCTTCCGTTGACGTCCTCGTCCAGCTTGCTCAGAAACGTCCGTAACCGGGGACACGGCTACGTACTTAGATTGACACTCTGCAGAGGTTGTGCACTTTCACCATAAGACTTCATCAACCCATTCGAACCTTGACCCTTCTTAAAGTGAAAAGGAAAGGAGGAGATGAAGATGAGACTTTTCCGAAGTACTTTCCCGACCACTGCCGTCCTGACGCGCTCCACCTACTTTCCTCTACCACCACGTGTCAGGCCGGGCCGGTTCCATACTACATACTTAGTCAAGCCAGAGCCCATATGACTTATGGCTTCACGGTAAGCTAACTAAACTCGGAGTAACGGTGTTCTCTTTGTCCCTGGGTGGCCGTCCACAAGTGAGCCAAATCTCGGGTGAAAAACACCATAGACATGGTCCCGAGTAGCCACTCAACCATAAACCACCAAGCAATGCCAAAATCCACCCAGGAGGTTCTTTAACTTAGTAGAATTTTACTTTTTAACAAAAACAACATTTTGCATAGCATTTCTATAATTCTACCAAGTTATCATAGGTGCATCTAGACCATCTAGTAAAGGGAGAAACTACTCTAAACAGTTTTTAGCATAGCAATACTAATAAACCTATCATGCTATTTCCAAATATCACTACCACATGCATACATCAAAATAATAGGACAAGTTATGCAAGTGTGCCACTTGCCTTGGCAACAAGAGGAGCAGAAGTAGCAACCACCAAAGTCTTCGTGACCCTCCGAGTAATCTAACAAAATTGCAAACACACAAATAAACATACAAATCCACAAATGTGACAATACAAAATTATGCCATGCATGAATATGCAAAAATTTACCACAACACACATGTAAATTTACTTTCTGTTTTCTGGTGGTACTATATGCATGATGCAACAAAACAAATTTTATTAATTTACTTAATGGGAATAATTCCAAAACACTCAAATAAGGGAAAACACAAAAATTCTAAAGTTTCTGCATAAAAACATTTTAATAAAATATGATGAACATGCTACTGGACAGAGGACATCATTACAAGGCCTCTGCAATTTGAATCACTCAAAAAGGATTTGTAAAACTCATTTTATAGCCTAAACAAGTTAATACACATTCTGCAAAAAACAAGTTTGTGCACGATACAAAAATTAACAAAAACTATACTACTGGATTCTACTCATTTTTCTCAAACCGTGTACATCAAAATCACTGGATTTGGATTTGTGGTTCAAAAGATATGGAATTTACAAGATTTGGATGAATTTCTGTCTAAAAACAGAAAAATAGATAAATAAAAAAAAGAACGGGCGACGTGGCGCTCCCTGATTCGTCGATACCAGTTCAGTAAATGAAATAAAACGCGGCCACAGGATCAAGATCTAACGGCCGAAAATCAAATGGCCGGAATCGGGCGGCGCGGCCGGCCGAAACCCTAGCCCGAGCGGCGGAGGCGGGCCGACACGGCGCGTTCCGACGCACCTAGAGGGAAAGGGGGGAAGGGGAGCTCACCACGGCGTGTAGGTGCTCAAGGAGGATGCGGTGGCGAAGGCGGCGGCGTCCTGGTGCACTGGTCTGGCTCCAATCGCTCGCCGGAGAAGCTCCCGCGGGCGGTGACGTCGGTCGAGGATGCTCCCGTCGACCTGGGGCACGGGAGAGGGCGATAAACGTGTCAAAATGTGCGCAAAGAAGAAAGGAAGGGAGAGGAGGTGGAGGGAGGGCGCGGGGACGCCGGGCTTCACCGGAATCGACGAAATCGGCCGTCGGCCGTGGCGGAGATGCGAGCTCGAATTCGAGCGGCCTGGTGGCGGTGGGGTGGTGAGAGGAGGGGGCAAAGAGAGAGGAGGGAGTGGGGATTAAGAGGGACATCGTGGAGGGGGAGGGGGAGCGGCTTGGTGGCCGGATTGAAGAGGGGGAAGTGGTGCGGCGGTTTCGGCCATTGATGGCCAGTAGCGGGAGTGGAAGAGACGATGACGTCAGCATGACGTCATTTTTTTTTTAACTTTTCTGAAAAAGCTTAATATCTCTTAAAATATAAGTCCAAAAAATATGAAATAAATTTGTAAAAACTTGTAATTAAAATATTTACCAGAATAACTTCATTGCAAAATATTTTGAAGACTTTTTATTTACAAGATTGCCACTGGCATTAAAATGGCCTTTATTGGCATTTTCTTACAAGAAAAAAATATTAATAAAAATATTTCTGTTTTTAGGAAAAATAATTAATCACAAATGCTCAAATGCAACAATGATGCCATGATATGCAATTTTTTTTAAAATTTGGGATGTTACACTGAAAGAAGCCCACGAGACCCCATATTTAATCCACCCTGGAGGAACCAAAATGTACCAAGACCTTCGTGAGAGATTTTGGTGGCATGGAATGAAGCGAGAGATTGGTTCTTTCGTAGCCAAGTGTGATATCTGTCAGCGAGTCAAAGCCGAACATCAGTGACCCACTGGATTGCTTCAACCCTTGAAAATTCCTGAATGGAAATGGGACGAGATTGGAATGGACTTCATCACTGGACTGCCCAGGTCCAACAGAGGCCATGATTCAATCTGGGTCGTCGTTGATCGACTGACCAAGGTGGCCCATTTCATTCCGGTCAAGACAACCTATCGCGGAGATCAGTTAGCAAACCTATATATGTCCAGAATAGTAAGCCTGCATGGAGTACCCAAGAAGATTGTGTCTGATAGAGGCACCCAATTCACCTCGAGATTCTGGAAAGCACTTCATGAAGATCTCGGAACCAAGTTAACCTTTAGCACAGCCTATCATCCCCAGACCGACGGTCAAACCGAGAGAGTGAACCAGATTTTGGAGGACATGCTTCGTGCGTGTGTGCTATCTTATGGTTCCAAGTGGGAAGATTGTCTCCCATTTGCAGAATTCTCCTACAATAATAGCTACCAGCCCAGTCTGCAAATGGCCCCGTTTGAAGCATTGTATGGCAAGAAGTGTCGTACGCCCCTGAATTGGTCCGACACCGGAGAAGGCAAATTATTTGGACCTAACACCCTCCGTGAAGCCGAAGAGCAAGTCCAACTTATTCGTGAGCGTCTCAAAACTGCCCAATCCCGTCAGAAGAGTTACGCTGATCCCAAGCGTTGTGACCTCACCTTTAACATCGGAGATTTCGTGTATCTCCGAGTGACACCCCTTAAGGGAATGCAACATTTCCATGTCAAAGGAAAGGTAGCACCAAGGTATATTGGACCGTTCAAGATCATTAGCCGCTAAGGAGAAGTATCCTATCAGCTAGAGTTACCCCCGGAGCTATCTGAATTTCATGATGTCTTCCACATTTCACTACTGCGGAAGTGTCTTCAAGTTCCTGACCAGCCCGATGTTTTCAAGCACATCGACCACCACTCCATCGACTTGAACAATGACCTGACCTATCGTGATAGACCCCTTAAGATTCTCGAAGAAGATGTTCGTCTTACCCGAAGGCGTGCGATCAAGTTCTACAAAGTCCAGTGGACTAATCATTCCGAAGAGGAAGCAACCTGGGAACGTGAAGATTATCTTAGACGCGAATTCCCAAACTTCCTTAGTCCCTAAGCCTAGCAAATCTCGGGACGAGATTTATTTTAAGGGGGGAAGGATTTGTAACATCCCAGAATTAATATAAGTATTATTAATTCCAAAAATGTGGGCCAACAATTTTTTTATTATTTTATGTGTGATTGCTTGTGTTTTGTTGCTTGATGTGTGTGTGTGTTTGCTAAGTAAAAATATGAAGTCAGGAAAAGTAACAAAATAAAAACATCAGCACATAAAATCATGTGACAAGTGTCACACAAATTTCCATAAGTGAGAAATTAATATTTTCTTTCAAACCAAAATTCAGTGGGGTGACATGGTGATCACTCCCACTTTGCTCTTATACCTTTTCCCTCTTCAAAATATATTTTCAAAAATCTAAATTCAAAATTCTATTTCTTTCTTTATTCTTTCCAAATCACAAAAGGTGCTATGATGCACTTATGAAATAAATTCCATCATAGCACCAGAAATCCCTATTAATATATATAAAGTCAATTGTGGAAACAAATTTCCAAAAAAATAAATCTGAACTTGGTTCATGCATTGTGTCGAACACCTTGCAGGCATGAACTGTGTTCATCCCAAATTCATCCAAATCCGAGATCAATCCGAGCTAATTTGAGGTTAATCCATAAAATTGAGGCCTCCACTTGACTCACCGTGCTCCCTCGCCTCCTTGCGCACCCCCAGCATCGACGAATTGATCGGAGGAGGAGGAGGAAGCAAGGGGACAGGCGCGGCCGCGCGCACGTCGCCATGGTCGGCACTGTGGCCATGGCGTGGCAACGCCGAGACAGCCCTGCACCATGCCCCCTCTCTACCGTGCCACGCACTGCCTCTCCCAGCACCGCACCGCGCCCCCTGGACGCGGAATTCGGTCGCCCCCGACACCCATGCCCATGCCAGAGCACGCCGTGCACCGCCCGAGCGCGCACACGGCCGTCCCCCACATCGAGCTTGCTCAGCTCGCCTCTATGCGGCCACCCTTGCCCCTCTGCATCCCGACACCGTAGCCGCACCTCCACCGCCCCTATGGCGAGCCCGCGTGCCCCCTGCACCGCTCCCGCGCCCTGTCCACCATGGACCGGCCGCCGGCTATAAATTGGCCGCCCCGAGCCGCATTCCCTCCACACTCCACCCCAGCACCTCTCCCTCACTCCACCACCTCTCGTGCACCGCCAGGTGGGCGGAGCCGCTGCCGCAGGGCCGCTGCTACCCTGGTTCTTCCCCGAGCACGCCGGAGCCGAAGGTTGCCGTCAAGCACGGATTCGTCGTGCCGCTGCTTCCCTCTCCCCTCTGACCCCTCCACCACACTCCCCATGGACACCGCACTCACCCGCATCTTTTTCCCCTCTGTTCCATGCACAGACTCATCGCCAGGAGCTCACCGGAGTTGCGCCGTGGCCACGAAAGCGACGGGGAGCTAGACGCCGACGAACCAGCCGTCCCCAGCAAGTACCTCTCGCACATCAAGCTTCCCCAAGCCTCCGCTGTCGTTCTGCACCCTCCCCACATCCTCCCGAGCCCCCTAGGTGAGCTATCCGTCCACCACCGTGCCGCCGGCGCGGCGGCGTCGCCGAAATTAGGTCGCCGCCGATGCCTTTGAACCTGGACCGTTGGATCTAGATCCAACGGCAACTTACCGTTTCGGTTAAATTAGACTGACGGGCTGACCCCACCTGTCAGCATTTTATTCTTTTTCCCGCGCACGCTTTGTCACTGACGTGTAGACCCCACCTGTCATAGATCTCAACATTATCCAGAATGGTTAGGTTTTCCAATTTAATTTTCCAGAGAATTCCAGTACTGGCATCAACTTTAAAAATTCATATCTCGAGATCTAGGCATCCAAATAAATCAAATAAATATGTTCTGGAAATCTTATGAAATTCTCTAACTCACCAAAGTGGTTTCATCTCATTTGGGTTAGTAAATAAAGATTAGTCTTAAAAATGCCACAGGAGGTATAAAATATAAACTTGTTTGTTTCTAATACTATGTTAATCCAAATAATGTCAAACCAATTTTGTTAGCTTACTAATGGGATAACTTAGCTCCCATAATTTTCGTAGAATTAATTAATCATTATTAATTAATTGGCATCTGTTGAAAGAAAGAAATCCTTTCTGAACTAAAACATTTATAAAACAATAATGGTAAATCCAAATGAGTTAGGACCAATTTTGTTAGATCACATGTAATCAGTGTTAGTTACCCCTAAAAGGATTTAATTTTTTAATAAAATTAACTTGAGTTGTAGCAAAAACTAGAATATTGACTTATTGGATTAAAAGAATTATACAGGGAGTTTAATAACCCAAATTGAATTAAATCCAATTGGGTTGTCTTCTACACATCAGTAGCTTTTTGTAGAATTTTAGTTCATATTTTTTTTATCAACGGAACTTAAGTTATGCAATTAAACATGTAACCCTAGTTTCTGCCATAATTGTGACACAATTAAATAATGATTAATTAAATTAAATTGAATTCAAATTGTGTTACTTTGTGTGTGCAGTAGCTAATTGTGATGTTTATGATTGTAATGACGTGATGCTTGCTTGGTTAGTCTTAGTGATTGTTTGTATTGTTTAATTATCAATTAGACGAGAACGTTGCCGGATCCTACGAGGAAGGGGAATACTTCGAACAGCAGGAACCCGAGCACTTGTTGAGCAAGGCAAGCTACTTCACTGAGCTTGCTTTTATATACATTTATTTTGGATCACCTGCAATATTCAAAGTGTTAGTGGTTTCAAAAACCTTTTTACAAAAACATGAAAACTATTTTGCCACCCTATGTAGAATTACAGAGTAGATATTTAAAACTATAGGATGGGAAAATATGATTTGTTCCAAAACTCCTTTTTAAAGTATTTGGATGGATGTGGAATGCCGAGCTATCGGTGTGGAAATGGAGAAAGGTTGAAAGGTGATGTTTATGAAAAATGCACATTGTGTCCTAGTACTTACGTCAACTAGCCAATAACCTGTGCGACCACATCTACCCACATATGGTAACGGGCGTAGTCATATAATTTGCTCATATTAGTATGGGATGCCTCAACAACGAGGATGACCTCGTTCCATGAGGGGATGGTCATGGCGACCTACCCCCTGACCTGGGTCCTAGCAATCTGAAGGATGGAGGATTGAAGATCCATATTTGGGTCGCCGGGCAGAACTACGAGTCCTCACACTTAGGTTCCTCGACGGGGGATCCTGTACTAGGTGTCGAGGGAATGTTAAATTCGTAGCGGTAGGGTCCTATACTAGCATGAGCAAAGGACAGGCTATGGTCGGTGGCTCAACTTCGCATACACCTTGTATGGCGAGACGTGGCAGACACGATGAGTTACCGGATGGATGTGGGAAAAGCGTGCTACCTCTGCAGAGGGTAAAACTATTCGAATAGCCGAGTCCTCAGATATGGACAGTTGGGAGGCCCTACTAGACCATGTGCAAGTTTTTGGCAAAGTTTGGAAAAGTTTAAGTAAACGAACAAAGGTGGAGGTGATACTACCCAACTATACCAAATGGAGTGGTATGAGTTGTGGGAGATAAATGGGTCATGATGAGACATGATCGGAAAAAAGGAGGAGTTTTGGATAGATAATAAAAAAGGTGATTTTCCTTAAAGTTAGTAATGAAACTCTTCTTATCTTTTTCAACAAGGATATAGAGATGTTTTTTCAATAAAGATATGGAGATGTTTTTAATAAATAAAAGTGTTATAGGAAGCAACTTAAAACTGGTGCATACTCACGTTAGGGGTAGTTTGCGAGTACAATTCCCATTGTACTCATATTGATTTCGTCCCTGACTATTGTCTTAGCCAGATCCCGAGGAGAACTACGCCGAAGCGGAGTATGGTGACTTCTATGCGAACTAGGGATCCTCGTGAGTCAACTGCTTCTCGGGTCGTCGTTAGGACGCGTTGGACTTCTACTACGTAGCTTCCGCTAAATGCTTTTGATTTGGCCCATGAAGTCAAGTATGTAAGACTCGGTCTAAATGACCTGTTATGTAAGACTTTACATCGGTATTGTAATGGATGTAAACTTTGATATTCAATTCGGATTATGGGCAACGACAGACTGATCACGGGATCGTTGTGTGAACCATAATCGGGTATTTCGGACAGCTAGTCCGGGGTCCCCACAGCAAATTGCAACCTCACACCAGCATCATCCCCGACACCACGCTGGCAAGAGAGTGAGAGGAAAACTGCAGTCACCACCCAGATCTGGAGAGCTGCAAGCTTATTGAGGAAGCTATTACCAGATCCTCCCTCCATCCTCGCCCGCCATGGACCCCAACACAGAGAGAGGAGCTCTTCGTCCTCCAGCACTGCTTGCAATCGCTGGAAGGAAGCTTCGATACAGCATGTCGCCATACGCCATCAAGGCAAGCCAGGATCTACACGTACTTCCTCCGTCCCGAAAAGGATGTCACAGATTTTTCCATTCATGAATGTATCTATATGTAAAACATGTCTAGATACACTCGTGGATGGAAAAAGTTGTGACATCCTTTTTGGGACGGAGGGAGTACTATTTACAGGAGGGTGCCGACCACCTAGCCCATCCTCACGCCAGACGGCAGATCCGTCGGAGAGAAGGAAGGGGAGGGGCGGAAGCGGATCTCTTGAAACGACTCTCAAAGCTGCGACCGGAAGAAAGCCCCTCAGAACGGAGAGAGTATAATACTATAATGTTTGGAGCGAATGATCAGTCAAACGCATACGACTTTTTTGCATGGTGTCAGGAAGCGCCCCCCCCCCCCCAAGAAAGCTCTGCAAGTACAATCGTGAATCGTGATGCAGCAGTACTAAGACAGGCTTACACCCAGGTCGAAATTGGGTAAAACCTATGCAGCTATGCTTACTCACAAGTCAGAACTATGTAGCAAGATTATCAGGATCGTTATCGGTAACCCCCAAAATTTATTGATACTGGGACTTCCAGTATCAGCTACAGGCGATGTATGCTTCCGGTACATCGTTTTTTCGAGCTTTCATATGTGCTCGATATCAAGACTAAACTCTGATTGCTTTTGCTGGTATATGAGATTTTGCCTATCTTGGAAATTGTAATATACTCGATATGCACCCCATAGTGTCTGCTTTGAGGACATTCTATATCTTCCAGGAAAAATAGACAGTTTGGGAGTCTGGGCTCTGGGTAATGAAGATCAACCGGGACTGCTGGCCTCCTCTAGTTCTTGACTGAACTTGGTGGTGAGTATCAGAACTGCAGACTACGCGGGTTCACTCTGGTCAGCTCCGGTTGAGACTCTTGAACACGAAATACCCGACGCTGCCGATTGTCAGGATAATAAGCGGACAGATGGCCATGTCGATTCCTTCCTGGATCCGGTTCCTGCTCGTGCCATTTCCTTGGCGGGTTGAGACCAAATGGTCATGAAGAAGGTTGGTGAGGTTGTCGAGCTGATGAATTACTTGGCGCTGACCTCTTGATAAGACCATAATCTGCTTAGGAAATAAACCATCGAGCAAAGTGAATAGCAAGATTTGCACACAATAATATGTAGCATTAAGAGCAAAGGGTTAAATAGCACAACCAGCACTCATGTATTCAAAATATTCTATGTTGAACTTCATCATAAGTACCCAAGAACCAAGGGGATAAAAATTGTATACCAACAAAACTAAACAAGTCAAGAGTATAAAAACGTTGACCCTTTCTCATAAAGTGGATTTTACACACTATAAGCCCGATCCAACATGCATAGGTCTACTGTTACATCCACAAATCACTAGCTATATTATTTGTAACTATCTAGTTGTTCAATTTCTTAATGTCTACATGGAATAGAAAAGTTCATTTAGGTCCGGTTCAAAGTTTATCAAATTGATTTGACCGAACCGGAGGCAACCGCTAACCTGTGTCGCTGTTATCAAAAGCAGAAGTCTTGCTGATTCTTAAATCTCAATCCAGTCAAAATTCATGGATCTGAATAAAGAGTTGATAAACACAGTTCATTTCCAGAAGTCAGCCACGGTTCTACATCTAGTTCCCAAGAAACTACAAATAAGTGTAGCTACAAATAATAATGCAACACATCCTCGACCAGTCTAATGGATTGAGGAAACCTTTTTAAGTTTTAACCTAATTCAATTGCCAACTGTTGTCGAGGTTTAAACTCTGATGAACAAATCTGGTTACTGCTTTAGATTAGCCAATTCTCATATTCAAAATTTATTCTGAAGAGAAGGCTACCCGATTGCATCATCCAAATCAGAAGTACCTTCAGTGCAAGTGTGCCACATAGTTTCAATAAAACCAAGGGTAAAACTGGGGAAACTAAGGAAGAACAGGTGGCAGCAGTATAATACCTCTTCCATCAATGGGGACTCTTTTGAAAGTTGGTTTGATGATGACGAATGAGGTATAAGGGTACCATTGCCCAACTGAGAAACAAAGAGATTTGTAGGTGCAGAACCATTACGAGTGTCACTTGGAAGTGCTAAGTTTTGCTGACTTGGTGAAGATTTTATCAGTGTAACATTTGAGTTGAGTTCTTCAACTCGACAGGTAAACTCATCCATCCTCTCGTTCAATGTTGATATCTGTTCTGACAGCTGGTCAATTGCACCCTATGCAAGGGAACAAGTGTCAGACCACGGAAGAATTTGCACATCAGCATTTAGGGGTGTCAAAATATCAAGACAGAAAAAAGTTTTAAATTGACGTGCTAGTTATAACTCTATGCAAAAATAGAGTATGCTGGAAAAATCACCTGGTTAATCGCAGGAGGTTCAGGGGTTCGCCGACTACCAAACCTTCTGTTGGAATCTGTCAGTTTATCCAATTTCACCATACTTTTATCTCCATGTGTTGAATATGAATGAGACAGGCCACTGGAAGGTATCCGCAAGAGAATGTCAGTTTACCTCACTCAGGCTCCATGGCTTAAATAAATCATTTAATTACAGGAGATTAAACAAGGAACAAAGATGACATAGAAACCTTTTCAGAAGTTTGTTTCTCCTATCAGCAGAAGCCCTCGAAAAAGCCTCTTTTGGACTTGAAACCAGCTCATCATCAATGCTGAGCTTTGTCTTCAAATCATCTGGTAATGCCTGAACAACATCATGTCACACACATCACAAAACTAAACATATACCTAGCACAAAGGTGAAAGATTTACCATGAAATCAGCAAGGTACATACCATAACATCGTTCATCAGTTTCTCCAGTTGGATTTGTTCAATATACGTGCGCGGAATATAAGAACCATCCAAACCTAACTGCTCCGCCACATGTTTGACATAAAGTCTATCTCTACCTTGCACCTTAATAAAAAGAGAAGCACAGTAAGAAAGTCTTACAAGTTTCTAGGTTAGAAAGAATAATGACTTTCGTAGTCAAGCTTGTGTGCAGAGAAGATCATGTCGAAATAATATCAACAGAAACTGCAGCCTGAAACAGAAAATCCTCACCTGTATATATCTTCGGCTAAGTTGCTCGAGCCAGTCAATCTTAACAGTAGCCTTGCCATCAGAGAATACACGACTGCTTCGCTTCAGTATAGCTGCTATAGTATATCCCAACGCCATTAAACCACCAAGAAGACGTACACTGACTTCAAAAGTAATCCTCGGTGATATGATAAAAGGATTATCAGACACCCATTCCTTCAAATTAACAAAAAACACAAACATCAGCAAACACAAACGCCAAAACTAGTACCCATAGAGTAAGATAACGACAACTAAAAACGCTAGGGTCTATTTTAGTATCTAAGCTAAATTCGTGGTAGATAACCATAAGTCTGCAGAGAAGATCGAGTACAGAAGTTACTGGTGAATATAAAAAGGGGAATATACTTAACGCTTGGCTGATATTTCTTTTTTTATACATAATCAGTGCTTTTTGCCTTTATGAATTACAGGTGCTAACGTTGTGAAAAACTGAATATTCTAGCAACGAGAAGATGGAATGAGGCAGTAACTATGAAAGTGAGAATGGATAACACGACGAATCCTAAAATGCAATAATTCAACAATACCCTTCACAAGTATATAATACTAATCATGAAACATAGGACGGCATACCTCAAACATCAGATTGTATTTCCCTTCCCTATTCCGCATTCTCAAATAAGATTGGCATGCTTCTGGGTCTTCACCTGGCGGAAGTAAATATATATCATAAGTTTCTTCATTGCTTTCTGTTTGATCTTCACCAAGAGCAGCTTTGATTTGATCAGGTGTTAGAGACCGTGGTGACTGTGACAGCAGACATCCCAGAGTCAGGTCATCTTGCTAAACCTTAAGATAACTATTAAATATTCAAGTTACAGCAATTCCATAAAATCAACATTCGGCCATCTTGCTGTCAGAAATCCAAATTTCTTGGACACGGATGACAAAAAGATTGAATATAATTGAGGAAGCCTTACCTTCAGAATGTACATAGGATTTTGGAACCCTGAGAAGGGATTGAACTTGTTGATGATTCTTATATGTGCTGTCTTCAGGTCCGGCTCAATGAAAGCCTTGTACATTGGATAGACCTGAAAATACCATCTTCCACCTTGTTAAACCACAGAAAATACTATATATTTTAATATAAAACCTGTAAACCGCTGGTGAGTTTTTCTGTAGTGACCTTTTACAGAAGCAAGAAAACACAAGGAAAAAGCAGATATAGATTCAAGTTCAAAAGGACAAGCAACCGTTTCTGAGATCTGATGAATTATTTCCTCAGGCTCCTGGCCAGCACGTTGTATGTCCCTTAGGACTCTCTTCACCAGGTCAAAGTGAACACCACCAGTGACAGAAACACGCAGGTCCAATATTGGCCGTAACTTATCACTCAGTGCATATATACCTTCAATAATAACAATCCTGGAGCCAGGGACATCAACTGTTCTGTTGGCGACAAGAAAATAATCTAATTAGATAAGATTGATCATCATGAAATATGAGCATAACTTTCTAGTGCAATAATGTAAGATGGTAATGATTATGAAAGATTTTTTTTAACCTGTAACCAGTGCGGCAGCTCATCTTGAAGTCATATATTGGAACCTGAACGGACCTTCCTTCCTTCAGACCATGAATATTTTCCAACAATGTGTCATAGTCTGTTAGACGTGGATCTGAGCAAATTTTACAAAATACAAACATCAGTTACTGTAGTTAGGACTTAGCACCATTACTGCCTCGATGAAAACAGGCTCTCACAAAAACTTGCTAACATTTCCATCATATGCAATGTTATGTTACTGTTACTGCAGAGACATACGGTTGCAAGCAAGAACCATAAGATAATGCATATATCCTCTAAAAGAAAGATAATGCATATATTTGTCCATTATCCAGATTGTTCACTACACTGGGCATGAAATTCCTAATGCTAATTGTAAAGGAAGTAGCAATCGAAATTAGTTGGGTTACCATCAAAGTTGCCGTCAACTATACGACTTGCATCATTGTAGTTGTCCATTGATATCACAGCAACACTGGGCATGAAATTGAGCACCTTCTCGGTAAACACCGTCTTCCCAGCACCAGAGGGGCCGGCAACTCCGACAAATATTATCCCTTCATTGTTCTGCACCAGGAGCTGGATGGCACGGATCATGACAAAGAAGCCTTTCTCAAAAGACAATGGCTCTGGAAAGGGGACGATCTCATAGCGGCTTGTGTCCTTCCTTTTCACCAGCTGAACCTGGTCTCGCAGAAGGCCATTCCGCCTCCTTGGTGACTCGGCCATGGAGTCGCTCCGCTCCATTCAAAAGAAGTCTCCAAGAAAAGAACTCAACCTACAATGAAGACCCTTAATTATCAAGAGTAACAGTGACATGCTGAAAGAAAAACATAAAGTAACTGTAATTGAAGTCATCACACCATTGGAATGATAGAATTCCTGAACGTCTGAAATTGCGTAACTGAACTGTATCAAGAGACAGACCCTGCAACTAGGGGGGATGGGTAACCACTACCAACCAAACATACAGAATATACAAGGCACTGAAACCTTCCACGTGAATTGTCCGCTGAGTGAGTAACTCTACTCTTGCAGATGCGTAACCACTGCCAACTAAACTCGCAAGTACTCGCGGTAGAACTGCAGGGCCGGGCCTTAACGTGGGGTATGTGGTTTCAGTTCCCAAAAATCTATGAAGCAGCATGGGGAAGGGGCCTACGCTCCAGGAGACCGTCCCGAGAATCAAACGAGCCGTCCTACGCGGAGGAGGAGAAGCGGCGCAAAGGGATGGGGCGAGGCGGCGATTTTGGAGGCGAAGGGGAGGAGGAGGCGGCGGGGGAGAAGCGGGAGGTCCGCAGATGATCGAGAAAATGAGGAGAAGAGCTCACCGGGGGGAGGCGGCGGGGCAGGCTCCTGTCGCCGGCGATTTGGGCGGCGAGGCGACTCCGCGCCCCTGTTCTCTTGTTCAGGCGCCGTTGCTTGGCTTTCGATCGAGCAGTGGCTTAACAAAAGGGTGGAGTATTCTGCTACTGGGGCAGGATGGGTATTTCGGGTCCAGGATATTGGGAGAAAAGCAGAGGAACTTTTAGGTTTCACATCCCAAAATATGTAGGGACAGCCTGTCAAAATAAATACAGGGACAGGAATAATTTCCTTCCTTTTTTACGGTTTTGCTTACTCACCACTGTATTAATTTCTTGTACATATTAGATTTTGATATTTTGAAGCACTCTTAAGGTAAAGCTTTTATATCAAGATATATCATAGTAATAACTAAGATATTTACTCCATCTGATTCTTAATATATGCCGGGAGTTGTGCATAGGAATTGTACGTGTTTAGTTCAATCGTTATTACGATACTAAAATCGGATCGGAGGGAATATCATTTTTTTAAAGAAGGCTTTTAACTCGTTGTCCTCGTCGCACACTCGCACACAACCACCAATGTTAAAACATCACGTGTGAACCTAAGCGCCTATTTCGACTCACACTAATGGAAAATTTTACTAACCATATTAGTTGCAAGTGTAAATATGGAGTCAGTGCGTATATATGAATAAGATTTTCATAATTAAGCCAGGGTGACATCTCAAGCTAACTCTTAGGACATGTACAATGGTCTTATCTTAACAATGCCATGTAGGATCATTGTTCAGTTGGAGGAGAGAGAAATGAAAAAAATGAGGTTGTTATCTGAGGGACGTGTTGGATATCTGGTTGTTAGAGATAAGACCGTCTTATCAACCATTGTACATAATGTTTTTCTTGTCGTATCTATGTTATGTGGCATATTTATGATAACACTGTCTTATCAATCATTGTACATGTCCTTAGACTCTTAGTACCATTGTACCTCAGATAACAAGTGTCCTTGCATGGCTAGAGGTACTGAAGAGGGCTGCATGGGATTGTGGACAACCATGATATCGTGAGAGGTTATATCTAGAGGGACGTGTTGGAATTAAAAGATATAAATGTTGATGTCGTCGTTGAACTAAAAGGGATCGTCAAGCAAGGAAATAATACCATCCACTTGGACCAACTAAAACCAAAAAATGTATAAAGTATTTATTATTTTAGACTGGTTTGATTGGTCTTTGGCTTACTTTTAATCCGGATACGTGATGGATACACCATGCGAGATTACACAATAATACTTCCGTTTCATAAAATAAGGCGTATAAATTTCGTCAAAAATAAAATCATGCAATGCTTGACCAAGTTTATAAAACATCAACAACTATAATACTATATATATAATATGAAAGTACATATTTAATAATGTATCTAACATGATTGATTTGACATTGTAGAGATTGCTAGTCTTATCTAAGAGTTTGGTCAAACTTTATGTGGTTTGACTTTTGATAAAAAAATTATATGCATTCTTTCACAAAATGAAGGGAGGAGTGCCAATTTCTAACTTTGATAAAAATTATATGCCTTCTTTTACGAAATGAAGGGAGGAGTGCCAATTTCTAAGGGACCATTCTCTAGTTAGTACATAAATAATCAAAATATTGGACATGTGATGCTTAAACTAAAATAAGTTTTCTACCATACATTATTCAAACTTCTCTATTTTCATTCTATTAAGCATGCAAAAAAAAATCGGTCTCTCTATTCTCATATGTACACAACATAATTTTATCAAAATCAATATTGAATACTCCATCCGATTTACTTTATAAGTCCTATGTATATTTCTATATCGATTCTTTTCAATGTATTATGAATTGTATAACATAATTTTTTATACCACTTGAAAGTACAACATCTGAAGCTTCTAGTTATATATTTTAAAAAAAGTCTCACATTTATTGATTAAATTAACGATCTAGAGATACGTGTAGAAATTATAAATTGAATCGGATGGGTAAATTGGTTTAAATGAAAATAAATAAAATGTTGATCTTTGTTTCTCTTTTTTTTCTCTAAAAGGAGCCACATGATTTACGTCGATCTACCACTAATTAAGACATAGCTACTGGAATCTCATTTAGCCTATTGCAGTGTTCCATTTTGATACGAAATCCGGTCTCTTTAGAATACATTCTCCTAGAAATCAGTGGACAGGACATCCACCACTAGACAAAATCCTGAGTTCATCGCTCAAAACCTCAATCGGGTCAGAGCCGTGAGCATCTTTAAAAGACAAACATATTCCTGATAACAGAAAAGGTTGCATGGGGTGTTCACATGCACGTCAGTGAAACAAAGATCTTGGCAGCACTCATCCCCACCGAAAACACGACAGTTTCCCTTTCAGTTTTGTTTTTTTAATATACCAACGCCAAAGACTTGAACATATATCTAACTATCTCTCGCTGACCGCTAGACCCCGCCTGTCAGCGTGACTTCACGCTGACCTGTCTCCTGCCCCAAATCGAGCTCGCACGGAAGGAAACCGCCGGTGATCAATTCCGAGCGTTTCTCGCATTGATCAATGCGCGCGCCCCCGCATACTTAAGCCCTCGAGCTCCTCTCTCACCCCACCCCGAAACCCTAGCAGGCCCACCGCCAAGCTGCTGGTTTTGGAGCTCGCATCGCCGTCGTCTGCCGTCACTAAAACCCGAGCTTTGGCCAACTCCGACGATCCCCGCTCTCCCTTTTCACCTCCACCTCCTTTCTATTCTCCTTGCGCACCGCTTTGACACTCTCGATGATTTTTATGGTCACCAGATCCTCGAGCCCGGCCACGACTGCCTCGGTCCGCCCCCGACCGCTTCTCCGACGAGCTATTCCGGGAGGAGGAGGACATGCCGGAGATCGCCGCCTCGCCATCGACCTCGCCTCGCCGCCCCAGTCATCGAGGTAGGACGCGTTCGTCCCCGGCCACCATAGAATGCCGGGAACACGCCATGCCGATGTGTCGCCGTCGTCTCCGGTGACCTAGCACCGCCGGCGCAGATGGATTTGTCCCCATCCGTCCGATCCAGATCCGACGGCCGCGATATAACGTAGTACTGAACCGGTACCGGCCAATCGCGTTGCGCCGCGTGGCTGCCCAGTCAGCTGAATATGATAAATTAAGTTGTCTAAAGGAATTTGCAAAATTCAATTTTCTATAATCGAGATACTAAATTTATTGGACATGAATATGTGTATTGCAAATTGTTAGGATGGATAATTAAATAATTAAAAAATGGATGATGTGGAGTTTGCATGTAGATATTAATTAAAGATTTAGTGGAGATGACATGGACAATTGATTGGCTAAAAGAATGGATGATGTGGATAGCTTGCATGTAGAGATAGAAAAATCATAAATGAACTTAGTGGGGTTTTGCTTTATAAGAGGTATAGATATCCATGCAATGAGCAGATAATTTAGATGGGAACATATAGCAAATACATTCTCCATTCTAGATTGAGTAAGTCTCACTAATTTAGTACAAATCAACGACATTTAATTTAGAACGGATCCTTCCGAGCCATCGTTGCTTGCTGGCCATTCCTTGTCGCGTCGAGTTGAGCAACATGGTGAGTTTGGCGTTTCCTCGTCACCTGACACATGTACAATGCCCAATATACAATTGATAAGGTGGCCAACATCAAGGTGTACGTACGTATAATCACAAATATGAAAAAATATCTTGGGATACTATTAGTCTATTAGACTGATTAGGACCTATTTGTTTAGGTTTATTTTGAATTTTTTAGATTCAAATATTTTGGCTTCCAAAAAAACAAAAGTAAAAAAAAAACACCTAATAAAACATAGCCAAAACGGCCAACAAACACACCCTTAGTTGTGCCAAGAATCCTAGGCCCCCTTGTTTTTTGGCTTTTAGGATGGTCTCTCATCTCTCATAAGATACCGTCCTCCTCGGCTCCTCCCCAAAGCCCATCTATTAAATTCATTTAGACTTCTAAACTAGTATTATTCTCAGCCACAAAAGAGTGTCGAGAAAAGATTTTTTGTTTGTGCTAGTTTTCAAGGATTAAATGCTAGTTTTTTCAGTAAAAATACTAGTTTTCATTTGTGCACTTGACATAAATAGCTAGAGTGTTTGTATATTTAATTACGTAAAAACTAGAGTTGGCACCATAAGCAAGTCTCTAGATAGTTAAAAATAATTTATTTCTATTATGCCATTTTTGTTTTACGAATTAATATTCCAAAAAGCAAAAGAGAGAAAATATAATCATTCAAGAATTTATGTTCTCAACTCAACTTGGTGAAGAGCCACCATTTTGTTAAATAGTTAGTAGGGTGGTTGTTTCTAGGGGGAAGACTTGGGTGAGATCTCACCTTTAGGTGAGATCGTGAGATCAGCAAAAAAAAAACATATTTGCGAATTGCTAAAAAATCTGAAAAAAATTGACAACATACATCTCGGTACTTTGCACAATGTCAAAAAATTTCAGCTCAAAATTCGACCTACAGCGTGAGAAACAAAAAAGAGAAATCATGATGTGAATAGTGTCAGATTTGAGTACACAGTGTTTTGCACTATTCAGTCAGAAATTTCTCTTTTTTGTTTCTCCAATTGTATGTCGAATTTGAACTTGCAAATTTTTGACGTTGCATATGTAACAGAGGTGCATCTTGTCAATTTTTTTCAAAATTTTTGAACATATTTTGCTCATGCAAAAAAATTGATCTCATAGATCTCACCTAAGTGAGATCTCACCCAAGTTGCCCCCGTTTTTCTAGAGATTGATGGCCCCAAAAGTGTGACATGTGGCGAGCTAACTCTTGTTATTATGCATTGACTTAAATGTTTTGAGAAGGTATCAAATTATGTTTTAGGTCTAGGCATAGGCCTAAAGCCGACCCCGCGTGGTTCCACACCTGGCTCTGGCAGTACCCATAACCCATACCACAAATGTTAGATTACCGCATTTTATGTCATATTTAATGTGGACAATTCTTTTAGTGTAATACAATGTTTTCATCGATGGAGAGACCCATGTGTTTCCTACGTCAATCTTGAAGATTCACAACTCCACCGGCCTTAAGTAGGTATTGTGTGAGTATATATGTGTGGTGGTATGTATACATATAAGTGTCTACAAGGTTTCTTCGCTAAGAAAGTGTGTTATTTTTAATTTGTGCACTTAGTAATCATCCAAATCTAGTGTTTGCCAAGAATGTGAAGCTATCGAGTTGAAAAACATAAAGAAAACCACATACTAGTGAGGTGAAGAATCTTTTAATTATAATATTCGTTTGATCTTGATTGAACCCAATTCCTTGTTATTGCCTTCTAAGTAAAATTCATGGCCTGCTATAACAAATCTGAAGATTGGTTTTATTATCATGCACTTGCTCATTTTAGGGTTCTTTCTGCGAAGTTTTTAGCAAAATTACTTATTCATGGTCTGTCTTTTATTTTTTCACGTGTGTTTGTTCATATAACTTGATTTTTTAATTGAAGAAATATGTGGTTTCTCTAAAAAAACACTGCCCATATATCCAATCTAAGGAAATATGTGTTGCAATATCGAAAAATTGCATGAACTTGTCAAATGTTTGAGGTATAATTCCGAATGAACCATGATGCATTATCACTCATTGTTTTAGTTTATCTTGCATTTGTAAGGTGTATAGCGAGCGGTTCCTCTCAAGTTTATTATATTGCTCAAATTTCTTTTATCGGAAGGCAATGGGAAATCCAGTTACCGATGTGACTAGATATCTCGGTATTTTACGACATGGGAAATTCCAAACAAAATTTAAACTCATTTCTAAAAGAAATTTAACATCTTTTTACCCAAAATTGTATGTGAATCAAGCTAAGTTTGAATGGCCACTAGAATTGGTTGCTACCAACCAATTAAGACGAGCGATCTAAGCTCGATACAGCTTTTATCGAGATATGTTACCGCCATGTTGTAGCTTCAACCACGCATTTGTTCTGTGTACTACCCTGTGTGTACTACTTAATCGAGTTTTGAACTTTTAAATTCAGATTTATCTACATTTTCTACTTAATTGTCTACCTTGGAGTACTTTGGGGGGGCGGGGGGGGGGGGGGGGGGGAACGTATTTCCGGTTACCGGAAATCTCGACCGAGATTTTTTAAAAAAAAATTAGCCCCTGTGCACTTTTACATAGCCAACATTGCATGGAATAAACAGTCAAGACTAAGACTGTCAAAAAAATATATAAAGAAAGTCAAGACTAAGGCCCCGTTTTGAATGGA
>QRDG01001200.1:0-80583 GCA_012064385.1 Puccinellia tenuiflora
AATCTATGTTTATACCGTTATATTCTTCGACTTGCTATGCTCTGTCTGCTCTGAATTTTGTCTCATGGTGTCATGATGCGTTCAGTCCATTTGTGTATCACATCTTCAAAGTGTTGAAGCTAGATATTAAGATTATGGGCTTCATAAACTCTGTTTCAGGGTGTGCTAGATGAAATCGTTACAATTTTCTTCCTGTTTGCCAGAGTTTATTGTTTGTAGCAATGCCAGATTGTGATTGTTTGTAGCGAAATTTGTACGTAGTACTACAACCGTGTATTCGCCTCACAGGTACAACACCGAGCGAACATTTTCAGTTAAGGTTGCGTCGATGCTGAACTTGTCGCTGAGCCCCCAACTTTTTTTCTGCACAAAGTAGTTTTGAACAACAGCAGCTAACCAGGAAGAGATAAAAGGACTAAAAAAATGCAACAAAAAAAAAGGCATACAAGGCTATACCAAACTCATCCTAATTGTTTCTAAAACACACCCATCCTAATTAGCGCTTACTTTTCTGCATGGAAAGATAAGAGATTAGTTACCTGCATTTAGCATCCAACACACATATTGCCCATACACAAAAACCTCCTACACTTTTTAGAGCATGAGGGACCTTACCCCGGTTCCATTACACTAATGAAACCTGAGAAAGACCATATGATTACATTCGCAGAGCAAAGCATTTTAGGCAACCATCAAAAGCAAACCATTCAGGGCAAATTTTCATCTGCGGAGCATCAGCTCCAGAACGCTAGTTTTCCATACACCCGAAAGGCTTGTTCCGATGGGACAAGAAGACACCGTATACCTTCATATGAAGGGAAACTGAACAAAATTCCTTGCAAATCTGAACTGGATCCAATATGTGCCCATCCAGAAAACACCCAAGGTGGTCCACTCTCATGCATGAGGGTCTCGATGCGAGTCTCGTAACCACTCCGCAGAATCTTCATAGGGTGAGATATAACCAGGATACCACATAATCCTGTATATCTCTTGAATTCCACCTCTGGTTTTCAGCAGCTTAACCAAAGAAATTAAACCACGCCGTCCATACTTCTTCACGCCAGCAACATCAAACAGGAAGGCACAGATGTATAGCAGGAAAACTGGCATCCTATGACACGAAACAACATTAAACATTTAGTTAGTGCTTGAATGAAGCATCTCCAAAAGAAATACTTGAGAAACACTATGAATGTATTTGTTCGCAACCAGATCACCGACTCATCCAGCATTACTTTACTGGAACTTCCAGAGAAGCCCAACCTATTGACAAGTGTTTTAATGGTATTTATTATCTATTTTGTACTAATTGACAAAGGTCAGACCTCCTGAGTTCGCACCCACCTTGTATCATATTGACACAGTAGATATAAAAATCTGAGATTACTTGCATGAAGTAGGACCCAGAAATCTACAATCTACAGAGTTTCACCAAAGATCGGCGGACCATTGTTATCACAAAACATGTTCGTCGGATACATAAGAAACAACAGATAGAACAGATAGCGAGTACTATCCTATGAGGAAGGATTATAATTTTTACGGGTCTTCAAGCTCCAATATTAGTTCACCAAGCTAATCCATAAAATTGGCAAAACAATCCAGCAGAGGCACAGATTATTTACACCAAGCATGTTGAATGGGGAACCAAAGACAGAATGAGATGGCATTACATGTTCAGAAAAGGCATTCAATTGCCCAAATTTTGCAAATTTGTATTCTGTGCATGCAGTGCAACATCAACAACTAAGCCTTCTGTCCCAATCAAGTTGGGGCAGGCTACATATGAAACCCAACAGAAACATAAAAAACAAAACGTTAAAGAGAGAGAAAACGTAACAAAGTAGAGACGAGTTGGTTTAACAATAATTCATGCATTATGAACTGCTTTCTCAAAAAGGGGGAGGCGGGGGCAGAAAATGTGGCGATTAAAGATTTCTGATCCAGTGGATGTGAAGCGGAGTTCTCAGGGTTCATGTTGACTATGAAAACCTTGTATCTTGTTTTAGACCCATTTATGCTAGGTTAACTGCCCGCAGACATCATATGTTGCTCAATGTGTCATTTGCAGGTTGAATACCATCGTCACCCTATTATTAGTGTAAAACAACTACAACCCCTGACAGTTCTCTCAACAAATAAAGTTAAACTGGGGCAGCGGAACAAACTGACTACACATAGAGAAGTCTAATGAAGGCAAGAAAAAATTGCCCACACCTTTCTCTTCCATCACTGATCTCACGTAAGCCTTACTGTTAGCATCTTAATTATGAATTCGAGATCACAACTATATATTGTTCTAGTGTGCCCCTCACGCGTCTAATTTTCTAGGAATGTTTTCTAGTGCTATAAGGTATCCTTAAAGATCGCATTTGGCACAAGGTTCTTGAGGATACCAAAAAGCATTAGCTACCGTTGTGTGGATGACCTCTAGTTAGATAACGATAACACCTGAAATATACTTTTATGAGATTTTAGTGCTGGTGTATGAGCTTGGCAAGTTATCTAAATTGTAAAATATACAAGGAAAGAAGAATCACTAAAACAGAATTATGTGATGTATAAATTGGAGGTTAAGTTTTCATTCTAGAGTTTGTATTTCAGTGCATACTGAGTTACTGACCTAATAAATCCAGGAGGACATATTTCTTCCTGATATCCTTCAAAACCATGACCAATATGGTACCTACATTGAGAAGGTTATCCAATGAATATCCAAAAATATGGCCAAGTGGAACTAATGGAAAAAAGAATGAGATTGAACCATTGAACAAATAAAGCTGAATGACTTGCTATTTGCAGAGTTACGCTAATTATAAATTATATGTGAATGTGTAAGGAATAGTTATATTAATGATAAGAAGCTATTTGATGTTGCTAAAAAAGGTTCCCCGTGATTTAAATAATGAAAAATGAATATTGCTATTGATCAGTCACTTGTGAAATGTGTATTAACTGTTCAGTTCATAGAAACTTATACAGGAAGGAACCTTGCAGTGACATACGGCATTAGTGCAAGTGGCCAGAAACATTCAGGTGTATGCATCATAGTTTTGTTACTTAAATCCCAAAATGACTGCAGTTTTGAATTAAACTGATACTACTTTTTTTAGTCTCAAAACAGGAACGAATCAAGATAAGACCATAATAGTAGTTCAAACATAATATCTTAACAGAAAACAGCTTGTATCTATGCTTCACAAACAGATACATCTAGGCTCTAATTGGTACCAAGTAACCAAATCAGTGATAGTGCATGCACTATAAATCACTTATCAATCCCGAAATAGCGGTAGTTTTGAATTTTGATGATACTAATGCTGTCAGTTACTGGGTAGCTATGAATTAAAAAAGCTGATACCGTATGTCTAGGCTCAGATAGATTAAGGGGAATCTTACGCCCATGCTTCACAAGCATAGAGAAAATGAGTTCAAAGCATGTATCATGTCTTTATGACTGATTCTAAAACCTAACTGATACTAAATCTATTGCTGTCCTATGTAGAACCACCATTCCACGCAGGGACTAATATTCCCAATATAAGTAACAAAGTTTTATTAAGTGCTAGGCGCTGATTGAGCGTTTTGCCTCCACTTTTCCCTTTTCTGAAGGATTAAAGCGCTGAGCACAACTAAACGTATGTTTAAGCGTAGTTAAGCACTATGCAGTTTTCTTTTACTTGGGTGTTGCTATTTCTACAGGAGAGTTTCCAATGTGTTAATTGTTATACATTTTCCTCAACTAAAAAGTACAGAAGGTAAATACTAGCTTGTTAATATATTCTCCTCTGCTGCCTCAATTACTTTGTGCATCATATAACTCTTCTTGATACTAAGAGTCTGCAGTAGAACTGAAAAGCGATAATAAGAAGAAGGGAAAGCAGTACCAAATTTCAGGCGGGTGATCAAGCTGTTGGACTTGCGGTGTCGATGCAGCTCCGAGGATACGACGCTAAGCTTATAGAAGATGAAAGCTAGCGCGGCATCCACGACAATGGTAGGAGCCATCCTCCACAGCTGGTACCCTCCGACACACGCAAGAAACGCACCTGCAAGATGGACATAATAAACACCGTAATGTTAGGGGTGGTTCCACATTGGTTCAGCAATTGAAGAACGAAGAATGTGTATAATCAATTCAAACGCACCGAAGACCATGCCAATCTGGTAGTCCTCGACGTCGTACGCGCGGGGGAGCGAATAAATCTCAGCCAGGTTGCGCAGCAGGGGGCGGAACATATCGGCGATAGCGTCCTTCAACACCTCCCACTCAACTTTCATCTTGTTTTCAGTAGGGACGACGCGCCGCTCCTCCGTGTCAGGGGAAGGAGCAGGGGAGCAACGCTGCGGATGCGGCGGCGGTGGCGGCTTAGGGTTGGACTAAACGATGGGTGGATTGGGGAAAGTGAAAGGTACTTACCGCTGGCCACGGCGGGCATGAAGCACCGATCCGGTAGCAGGGGCGGGAGCATGTCAGGAAGGAAGCCCTAAGGGTAAGCTCCCTGGCCCCGGTGGTTCCCGCGGCAAGAACGGTGGCGCGGCCAGCTCTGCTCCGAGCTGCCGTTGTTCTCTGGTTCGTCAGGTGGGCGCCGGCTCCGGCGGACCGGACAGCCAACATCAGACCGGCTCTGCTCCGAGCTGGGGAGGAGGAGGAGGGTATCGAAGGGGGAGAGACGGAGGAAGAATGTTGAAGGGGAAGAATGTTGGAGTCTTGGAGAGGGGATGGCGACTAACTAGGGTTGTACTCCGTATTGTCCAAGGGGAGAAAATACGGGTCGGCCCGGGCACGGTACGGCCCGTCAACATGATAAACGGGCCGGCCAGGGCACGGCAAGCGGCAGCCCGTTTATAAACGGGCTGTGCCATGCCAGCCTTCGGGCCTCACATCAAGGCCCAGGCGCGGCCCCTTTTTAATAAACGGGCCGACCCGTTTAGCCCGTCTGACCTCTTTTTCAGGGAAAAACATAAATAGAAAATAAAGGGGCCGTTTTTGGGCTATTTTCAACCCGTTCAACCCGTTCCTGGTGGGTTTAGGCCGGTTAGGATCTATTTCGAAAATATTATAAAAAAATGAAAAAAAAAAGTTACGTGCTCATGGGCCGGCCCGCGAGCACAGGCCCTGGTGGCCAGGTCTGCAGGACAGGCCCCGAAAACTGGAAGTTGTCATCGGGCCCGTTTGTCAAAGAGTAGGCCTATTTTGCTAAGATTAAGTATAAACTATTCTACTAAACATGTCCTCGCGCGATGCATTGTAACAGGAGAGAACATTCTGTTCCCCTCCTTTCCGCTCTCGTCCCTTATCCCTTCCCCTGCTTCTGGCGAGAGAGGCGAAAGGGAGGCGTCCCGCTGTCCTCGTTCTCCGCTGCCGGGGACTGGGGTTCCCCTCCCCTCTGCTTGTCGCTTCGGCGACGGGAGGGTGGGGGAACCCTGGCTCCTCTCGGTTGGCGTGTGAATAGTAGGTCTAGGGTTTGTGGCGGCGGCGGTCTGGTGGTGGCGGCGCCGCCGTCTTCAATAAGTTTTCCTCAGCTCCAGCCCCATCTCGGCAGTGACGCCGAGGAGCTTGAGGAAGCTGTGTGCCATGGCGGTGGTGGAGAAGCGGCTGCGGTGCCACCGTCTTCGGCTTTTCGTCCTCCGGCTTCGTCTCCGCTTCGGTGGTCGGCTGATAGCGCGAGAGGTGTTAATCAATCACGCTTCGTTGGGCACCCCAAGAGGAAGGTTTGAGGAGCACAGCAGCAAGTTTTCCCTCAGTTAGAAACCAAGGTTATCGAACCAGTAGGAGTGAGGAATGCTTCAGAAGGTTGTCCACAACTGCAATGGCGCCAGAAAAAGAGCTGTTGCAGGGGAGACAGTGGAACCTGCAGAACACAATCAAACTACTTTGCCCCAACGAAGCAGTGAGGTTGTCAATCTCACCGGCCTTGCTGAATACAAAGGATTAAATGTATGTGTGGAAGGAAGCTTGTTTGCAGTAAATGAAACCAGTAGAGCAGTTGATTTAATTGCAGATGTAAAAGAATAGACCGGGGTCCACAGTTCACTAGTGGTGTCTTCTCCATAAATAAAATACTACATATGCTGGGTCACGAATTACAGCTGGGCAATTGACAGAATAGAGAATGCATGACAATGCATGAACATTGCATAATACAGAGGATGATGATGTCTATATGAGATGCTTTGGGCATTACGACAAAATACATAGATAGCTGTTCCAAGCATACACCTATGCCTAAATAGTCCACGTTTGAGATAACATACCGTAAAATCTCTCCAGTATTAAGTTGCAAGCAACAGACAATTGCATGAAGAACTGTGCATAAAGTTTACTCCCTAGTAGCAACGGCACTCCCCCGTCCTTATATGTTTTTGTCACTCAAGCCAAGGCACACAGGGACCGAACCACTATCTAGCATAAATACTCCCTCTTGGAGATACAAGCAACTACTTGATCAAGGCAATTACAAGTACCGGAAAGCATGCAAGATCACAAATAACATAGACATGATAATATCAATAATCAACATCACAAGGTACTTCTCTATTCATCGGATCCCAGCAAACACAATATGTAGCATTACAATAAGATGATCTTGATCATGATAGGCAGCTCACAAGATCTAAACATGGTAGCACAAGAGGAGAAGACTACCATCTAGCTACTACATGGACCCGTAGTCCAAGGATGAACTACTCACACATCGGTCCGGAGGCGGGCATGGTGGTTGTAGAGCCCTCCGGCGATGATTCCCCTCTCTGACAGGGTGCCGGGGAGAGCTTCAGAACCCTCCCGAACTAGGGTTGACGACGGCGGCGGCGACGGATGTTTTTCTGAAATTTTGATCGGGTACTTAGGGTTTTCTCGTCGGGGGGATTATATAGGCGAAAGGGCGGCGTCGGTGGAGGCCCGAGGGGGCCACACCACCTGGTGGCGCGGCAGACAGGTGGGCCGCGCCACCCTAGGGTTGTGGTCGCCCTCTGGTGCGTCTTCAGCTCCCCTTTGGACTCCATGTGCGTGACGAAATTATAAGATCCTGGGTTTTTGTCCCGTCCGATTCCGAGAATATTTCCTTAAGTACTTTTCTGAACGGAAAAAACAGCAGAAAACAGGAACTGGCACTGGGGCATCTTGTTAATATGTTAGTTCCAAAAATGCATAAAAATGCTATAAGATGTAAACAAAACATGTAGCAAATGGTATGAAAACAAGCATGGACCATAAGAAATTAGAGATACGTCGGAGACGTATCAGCATCCCCAAGCTTAGTTCTACTCGTCCTCGAGTAGGCAGAACGATAACAAATAATTTCTTAGGAGACATGCAAACTCACAATCTAGATCAACATAGTAATGCAAAACACATGATGTGAATAAGGTGATGCAAAACAATTGTCTATAGTTGACATTAAGCAAACAGTGATTAACAAATGCTAGCTAAAAGAAGCTAGAACTTTTCATGAATCAGCGTGTTGGAGACTAGGAACCATACATAAGGTTTAGAAAGAGAAATAGTAAATTGTGTCTCCAATGCAAAATGTCAATCAATCTTCAAAGCATCAAATTCAGTTAATAATAGGAATAGCCAAGCTCAAGTCAAGTGTCCTTAATCCATCCACTTAACTTATCAACTGTTATGTAGTCCACTCAACTAATACAAGCAAGAAGAAGGCTTGGCACCATGAGGTTATGGCAAAGAGAATAATAATGGGGGTTTGGAAAGCCAAAAAGAAAGGCTCAAACAGTGGAAGAGGTAACCACAAGACAAGAGGAAGTCCCGTAGTAGACACTGAATGAGGAGTAGTGATTGCCATGCAACGGATGCACATAGAGCTATATGAATGGAAGCTCTCCAATGGAACTAGTGGGGGTGCATCCAACTTGCTTGCTCATGAAGACCTAGAGCTCACTTGAGGAGGCTCATCGTTGGAATATACAAGCCAAGTTCTATAACGTTTGGTCCCCACATAGTTATACTAATGAAGCATGAAAACTCACTACAATGATGTAGGTGCTACTAGCACAAGTGTGGAATAAAAGGATAGTAGTGTTGCCCCCTCTCTCATTTTATATTCTTTTTTCTTTTTCTCTTTTTTGCTTTTTGCTTTTTGAGGCCTTTGTGGCTCTTTTATATTTTTCTCTCATTGGTCTCTTTTGGACTCTTTTGATTGGCCACTTTGGACTCTTTTCAATATGCTCACAGGTAGAGGCAACACTCTATTTTACAAGATGATCATCACACTTTTTGGTGTACTCAAAACTCAAATACTAATACATGGTGTATGGTGGATATGCAAGACCGAGCGTAGTGTGGAAAAGATGTAACACATGTGGAAAACCACGCATCACACTAACTCAAATGGTCAAGCAATACTATATGGTAATGAAGTAAAAATTACATAAAGTCATGTAATGTAAATGATGGATGTTGCATGGCAATGTATCTCGGAACAGCTATGGAAATGCTGTGATAGGTAGATATGGTGGCTGTTTTGAGGAAGATAGTTGGCTTATGTGTAGGAGAACAAGATGAAGATCTCCCACGGGGTTGGATGTACTTGCGAAGTATGCACCAATCTCAATGTGAAAAAGGGCAATGCAAAGTACCGAAGAGGCTAGCAAAATATGAAGGTGGAAGTGCCAAAAACCAAAAACTCACATAGCATGTCGTATATTGCAAACAATTAACAGTATCAAAGTTTTACAAATGGTTAGAGACACCCCGAGAGGGATCGTGGCGACGACATAAGTGCCCCGTTGGCTTCCCCGACCATTGCAGTAACTATACCATTAGAAACTTCTTTTCAACTAAGAGGAAATCACGACACTAAAGCACTATTGACTTATGTTGTTTTTAGTTCAGAAAAGTACGGCTCCACGCTCTACTAACACATCTTCACTAATCAGCTCTTAACAACATTAACCAACATATTTTAACCATTAGTTATTTTAATACCTCAAAACAATTAAAGAGGAGCAAGTTATCTACACAATGGTCTACAAGACTATACAGCTTTTCTCTATTTCATACCATTATCACAAGCATAGCATTTTCCAATCTAACACATCAACCAAGCAACTAAAACAACTCTCTAACAAATAAGAGTGAAAGAAAAGAGAGCTTAACACAAAGAACTAGCAGCTCGAAACAAGATAATATGCTAAAAGCGAGAGCTTACTAGAAAATAGACAGTAGCTAAGAATACTAAACGAATATAAGCGAAGCACAAGAGTATTCATATGAAAAAGCGGAGCGTGTCTCTCTCCCACACAAGAATGCTAGGATCCAACTTATTAAGCAAACTAAAACACACACTCAAAATAAAAACAGACGCTCCAAGCAAAATACATAAGATGTAGTGGAATAAAAATATAGTATCACTAGAGATGACCTGATAGTTTTGTCGATGAAGAAGGGGATGCCTTGGGCAGGCATCCCCAAGCTTAGATGCTTGAGTCTTCTTGAATTTGCTGGGATGACCCATTGGGGGCATCCCTAAGCTTAGGCTTTTCACTCTTCTTGATCTCATCATATCGTCCCTTTTGCTTACTTGAAAACTTCCACCACATCAAACTCAAAGTAATTCTCATTAAAGGGTTAGTGCATAAACCAAAAATTCACAAGTTCTATTGTGACACAAGCACACCTTAATGCATTATAACATTAGCTACAGCCACTGATGCTCAAAGAATCAAAAAGATCCAAATAAACATCGCAAAAGAAGCAATGCACAATAAAAGGCAGAATCTGTCAAAATCTGAACAGTCTGTAAAGGCGAATTTTTCGAGGCACTAGAGTTGCTCAAATCGAAAATCACTGAACTAGAAAAAATTTCATACATATATGAAGATTCAGCACACAAAATCTCAAAGCATTTCATCGCTTCTGGAATAAATGACGAATTTAACCGTGACAGACAGAAATCTGTTTCCTGTACAGAAATCAAAATATAGCAAAAACTTTCTACTAGAGACCTTACTTGGCACAACATTGCAAGAAAATAAAGATACAAAGAAGTTGCTACAGAAGTAAACAATCTTCTTGACTCAAATAAAAGAAAAGATACTGAAAATAAAATGATGGGTTGTCTCCCATAAGCGCTTTTCTTTAACGCCTTTCAGCTAGGCGCAGAAAGTGAACATCAAGTATTTCCAAGAGAAGAAGCATCAAACTCATAAATATGTTTACTCTTTTTACCTTTAGGCCTACTCTTGGGTTTAGGGAATGTATGTCCAACTTGTGGAGAAGTGGTGCACTTAAGATTACCTTTCCCCATGTCTATTATTGCTCCACCAAGTTTGAGTATAGATCTCCCAAGTGTAATTTGTCCGGTTCCTGCACATTCAATAACAAGGTAATCAGTGGACACCGTTCTTCCCAAGAATTTTGTAAACACTCCTTCAGCTGTTCCAATGGGTGAAATGAAGGTATTATTGGTAAGAAATATCTTTTCTCCACATTCAGCAAGTCCCCAAAGATTCAAAGACTCATAAATGGTTTTAGGCATAAGGCAAAACTCAGACATAGTATCACAATGAGCATGAAAAATCCTATCTCCAATAACAACCTTTATTATAGGAACCCACATGGATGATTTAAAGTTTACAGGAACATGGTCATAATATTCATGAATCTGATTATACCCTTCCTTTAGGTGAGATATGTCTGTCTCAAGAGTGTTTAATCTAGCATAAATGCTTTTAAGAGATGAATCAGATTTATTAGTTGAACTAGCAACCAACTTTTTTATGGCATTAAAAGCTTGATCCCCATCACAATGAAGGAAATCTCCCCCAACAATAGCATCTAAAGCATATCTATGACAGAGAACAAGACCAAAGTAGAAATTTTTAAGCAGCAAACTCATGGTCATCTGAGGTTCGGTTTGACTATAGGAGTCAAAAATTCTTTCCCATGCTTCTTTAAAACTCTCTTCACCCCCTTGTTTAAAAGTAAAGATTAGATCATCAGGGGACATGGTAACAGGCATAACACTAGACATGAGAAGAACGAAATAAAACAAGTAACTAATTTTTTTGGGTTTTTGATATAGGAAAGCAACAAGATAAATTCTACACTAATTTTTTTGTGTTTTTGATATAAGAAAGCAAAACAAGACAAAGCAATAATAATAAGCGAGACTAAAACAAAGTAAAGAGATTGGAACTGAGAGACTCCCCTTGCAGAAGCTTCTCTACTCCCCGGCAACGGCGCCAGAAAGAGCTGTTGACGGAGGAATGAGAAGTTTGGTACTTCGAGAAGCTTCTTACTGAGCACTCTTAACTCCCCGGCAACGGCGCCAGAAAAAGAGCTTGATAGCGCGAGAGGTGTTAATCAATCACGCTTCGTTGGGCACCCCAAGAGGAAGGTTTGAGGAGCACAGCAGCAAGTTTTCCCTCAGTTAGAAACCAAGGTTATCGAACCAGTAGGAGTGAGGAATGCTTCAGAAGGTTGTCCACAACTGCAATGGCGCCAGAAAAAGAGCTGTTGCAGGGGAGACAGTGGAACCTGCAGAACACAATCAAACTACTTTGCCCCAACGAAGCAGTGAGGTTGTCAATCTCACCGGCCCTGCTGAATACAAAGGATTAAATGTATGTGTGGAAGGAAGCTTGTTTGCAGTAAATGAAAGCAGTAGAGCAGTTGATTTAATTGCAGATGTAAAAGAATAGACCGGGGTCCACAATTCACTAGTGGTGTCTTCTCCATAAATAAAATACTACACATGCTGGGTAACGAATTACAGCTGGGCAATTGACAGAATAGAGAATGCATGACAATGCATGAACATTGCATAATACAGAGGATGATGATGTCTATATGAGATGCTTTGGGCATTACGACAAAATACATAGATAGCTGTTCCAAGCATACACCTATGCCTAAATAGTCCACCTTTGAGATAACATACCGTAAAATCTCTCCAGTATTAAGTTGCAAGCAACAGACAATTGCATGAAGAACTGTGCATAAAGTTTACTCCCTAGTAGCAACGGCACTCCCCCGTCCTTATATGTTTCTGTCACTCAAGCCAAGGCACACAGGGACCGAACCCACTATCTAGCATAAATACTCCCTCTTAGAGATACAAGCAACTACTTGATCAAGGCAATTGCAAGTACCGGAAAGCATGCAAGATCACAAATAACATAGACATGATAATATCAATAATCAACATCACAAGGTACTTCTCTATTCATCGGATCCCAGCAAACACAACATGTAGCATTACAATAAGATGATCTTGATCATGATAGGCAGCTCACAAGATCTAAACATGATAGCACAAGAGGAGAAGACTACCATCTAGCTACTGCATGGACCCGTAGTCCAAGGATGAACTACTCACACATCTGTCCGGAGGCGGGCACGGTGGTGTAGAGCCCTCCGGCGATGATTCCCCTCTCCGGCAGGGTGCCGGGGAGAGCTTCAGAACCCTCCCGAACTAGGGTTGACGACGGCGGCGGCGACGGATGTTTTTCTGGAATTTTGATCGGGTACTTAGGGTTTTCTCGTTGGGGGGATTATATAGGCGAAAGGGCGGCGTCGGTGGAGGCCCGAGGGGGCCACACCACCTGGTGGCGCGGCAGACAGGTGGGCCGCGCCACCCTAGGGTGTGGTCGCCCTCTGGTGCGTCTTCGGCTCCCCTTTGGACTCCGTGTGCGTGACGAAATTATAAGATCCTGGGTTTTGTTCCGTCCGATTCCGAGAATATTTCCTTAAGTACTTTTCTGAAACGGAAAAACAGCAGAAAACAGGAACTGGCACTGGGGCATCTTGTTAATATGTTAGTTCCAAAAATGCATAAAAATGCTATAAGATGTAAACAAAACATGTAGCAAATGGTATGAAAACAAGCATGGATCATAAGAAATTATAGATACGTCGGAGACGTATCATCGGCGCTCCTCCGTCACCGAGAAGCTTGTGGGGTTATGTTCAGGAGCTTCGGCAGCTCGGGTTCGAGTCTGGCGCAGGGAAGGAGGTCGGATGGTGGCAGATCTGGTGTTGCCAGATCTAGGAGCGGGAGCGATGTGGCCGATGTGCGTTCACTGCTTCAAGTTCCGGCGTCTTCGTTGGGCGGCTCTTGTGTTTTGAAGGCGTGGTGGTGCTCTCCCTCCCAGGTGTGTTGGAGGCTTGTCTTCTTCTTCTCCGGCATCGCTAGCGGTGGAGGTAGGCAGGTAGTGTGGTGGCTCAGCTTTGCTGTTGCGCTGGTGCTTTGTTCCCGGCTGTATGTGCCTGCGTATGTGTGCTGTATTGTACTGTCTTCCCTATGAATATACGTTGGTTTCTCAAAAAAAAAAAGGAGAGAACATTCTGCATCGTGGAGACACACAAGACTTTCTTAATTTTTTTCATACCCACATGTAAAATAATTCACAATCATTGGAAGAAATAGCCACATAATATCTCAAAAACAATAAGATACTGCCTTTTTTAATTACGATATAGTTCATTTAAAATTATAGTTACCTTACTTAGTAAGAAATCAAATGGAATCCCTTATTGTTCAAATGTCTCGCTGGACCATGAGGTATCAAACCTTCGAATAGAAGCATTCTTCACAAGTATACTCTAAAAAGTTTACATTCTCTTAGTATTGCATTATGTTTCTCTTTCTAACATAATGTGTATGCTCGTATCGTTGCTACGGGATGATTTTTATTAATAAGTTTTTTATCTTGGAGAATTTCACACCATTTGATATAATCATCCGAGCTCTTCGTCTCCTCCATGGATGATGCAAAGATGAGCCTACAAAGCTTTCTTTGCGGCATCGCCACCTAGGTCATCGATCCAAACACCGTTGCTCGAAACCCTAGTCCTATATATGTCCAAGCCATTGGCCAACAGTGGGCTTTCTCCCTCTTCCACCATTGGGGGCGGCGGATGGAGGAAGATGGAATTCCCAATCCCGGACTACCCATGTCAGCACGACAAGGGATTTTGGTCGCCTCCTCTAGAGTGAGAGCAGGAGAAAGGGGAACCTTTATTTTCTATTTGTTTTTATCTACCAGAGGGAGTGATATCTAAATACCTGTTGCCACCCCCGCCACTATCCAACGAGGAAACATTTGCAGGTCGTCTGACAATAGAATGGAGAGGAGATGAACCCGGGCATATCAAACAATAATTTTGGTGTGTATGATGAATATTCATATGTAATATAACAATTAATACCCGGCGGAACATCCGTGAAACGGAATCATGATTTTCTATATAAATCTTGGTCGAGCGGTCAACCAAACAGCTTAAAAATCCCTAAGTCCAATAAAAACTGAACCGGCCGTTTCAGTTAGCACCCGTGAACATGTTGACATTGTGATTTTCCTGAAAAATCTGAGTGAAGCAATGGATCAGACAGATTGATGTTACTCAAAATTGACTAAAAATGTGTTCAAAAGACAATTACTAATTAGAAGAGGAAGAAATATGCATAAACCATAGAACTTTGTTAGTTTATTCGATTAACGGAGAATACTGATTTATAAAGCACAGATCTCTATGACTCCTAGCAGACTCAAATAATGATGCACATATAGTCCACTTGCAATGCAATACATATAGCCCATTTTTTTCTCGACGACTAATGGTTTAACTTTCAGTTACCATGTGCATGGCTGTTTGAGAACTCCCAGCTAGCTCTTCTTCTCCCATCTACGCACCTCCACGAGATGGCATCGACTTGTTCTACGTGATGATGGGCGTCAGCCTCTCTTTGGCACAGTAAATATCTGATTAAATGAAGAACCTTCCCAGCAAATTATGACGAAGGGATACAACAACGGGGGTGGAATATTCTACGGTGAGGAGTGAGTTCCCCAACCTCCCCTTCGCGGCGGTGAGCAGGGCGTCGTAGCCTCTGATCGCCATGGCACACGTGCTGCGTGCAGACGGAGTCGGCGGACAAAGCGTGGGTGTGCGCGTGTTGTGGGTGTGTGTTGCTGCTCTCACTCGTGTAGTCGTGTGTGTGTATGTGTATTTGTATGTGTATGTGTATGTGTGTGTATGTGTGCATCGGGTGTGTTGGAAATCCAGATGTCAGGTCCCACTAGGAAGCCGATCAAAATATATTGTGGATTTCACTTGCTCAAAACAATAATAGAGATAGATCACTAGACATTTCTAGGCGCGCGCCGTCTTATACCCTCAATGCAGTAAAATGGAATAGTATGGCACCAAGAATATGAACAGTAATTAAGCGATAAGTGAATTAGTAAAGTGAAATGATAACTATCATCGAGACCGTCAAAAGGGAAAGACGCGACGGTTGAAGATTTCAACACTTAGCTCCGTCGTGTGTAGGGTGCCTGACAATACCCTCTCTTTCAGACGATTCTTTTCCTCAAGGATCGGAGGGTGGATTAATCCATTCCATCACCGTTGTCCTGGAGAACTCTGAGAATATCTTTTTGATGAACTTAGCATCTTCCCAACTAGCTTCTTCAGGAGACAGATTTTCCAATTAAATGAGCCATTACGACTGCCATATTGTTCCTGAGAATATGTCTAGTTTGCAAGACAGTAAGAGGAGCGGTATGAATCATACCACTGTCTAAAACTAGTGGGAGATTTGGGATGGGTACCACTTATGAACCAATGTGTTTATTGAATTGGCTCACGTGGAAAACTGGTGAATTTGAACACCATCATGAAGGAGCAACTTATAAGCCATGTTACCCACCTTCTGAAGAGCTATGAATAGCCCATAAAAATTTGCTATGCAGTTTAATTGGACCCCTCAAACAAAAGGTTGCTAGTCTATACGGCTGCATTTTCAAATAAACCATGACAGTGGCGGAGAATGTCATGGCGGCTGAGGTCTAAGGTCTAGTAATGATGGATCGAGTCTTTGAGGCAATGACGAGTTTGCCTGGTGATTCGTGACTCGTAGCAGTGGCATCGGCAAGCGGGGCGGCAGCACACTAAGAATTCAAAATCTTAACTTCCACGGTGAAAATCCGAGGTGCCTTAGTTGGTTATGCCGGGCAATGGCCTTATTGTAGACATTGTTTTGAGAGTAAGAACTTTTTCAAGGGTGAAAACCTATGATCTTTGATCGGGCGACGACGATGGCGCTGTTGCAATGTTTCTTTTTTGAAGGCATCTCTTTTGGGAGAATTAAACTTCAGGCATTGTCTTGGTGGTGCATGTGCTGCAGCTACAAGAAATTGTCCACTATAATGGGATCTTTCTCTTTTCTTCTTCTTCTTTTTATATTTTGGTTGTATGCATGTGTAATGTCTTTACGACATTGAGTTGCTGCAGAGACTGGATGTAATTGATATCTACACGATATTAATATATTCTCTTTATCAAAACAAAACAAAAAATCCGTCCCTGACTAGACCTATTTGGCAAACATCATGCATTTCTAGATGGACGGAGTACACCATGTCCCGATCATTGTTTTATATTAGCTTAATACATGTGCATTGTAACCGGATAGAAACTGAATTGTGTATAAAAACATTGCTTAACTTAGTTTTTTATTTTGGGGATGTGTGTGTCGATGGCAATGTCTTTGTGTGAAACTTGACCACGCCAAGTTGTTTTCCAGAAATCACTTTGACCCATGGCCTCTCCCGGGTACATATGCTCCTTTTATTGAACAAAATACATTTTCAAATGTCGAAAATTCTGAGAAAATTAACACACACATTTCAACATTCTATGTGTGTAAGTCAAGTTTCATGAAAAAACGATATTTTTTATGGCTTGTGTAAAAACACATAAAAAAGTCTAGTGAAAAGACTTATTTTAACACCGAAATATGTCTTTTTATACTATATACAGAAATAAGAAAAACTTTGTGCACACATAGGATGTGAAGATGTACGTGCAAACATTCTTTAAGATTCTTTTTGACATTCCAAAATGAGTCTAAAACCCAAACGCCACTTCACTTGTTTTCTGCTTAGTTTGACAATTAGTTTTAAACCAAATAAACTTGTAATATTTGAATATAATAAGCATTTCTATGGGAATACACCAATGTTGATTTAGCTACCAATATTAATGGAGTTTCAAATAAAATAGCATTAATGGGTCTTTACTTACCAACTATCAATACAGCTATCATCAAGACTCCATGTATAGTAACAATTGAAGATTTCAAATGTTAAGCGTATAATTAAACCCTTTTTTGTGACTTCAATATAACTAGAAAGAATGAAAATGTGGAATATGGAGTACTGTGCACATGCAACTTGAGAGCCATCACATGCGTGTCGATTTAACTGTTGATGTGTCTGTCGTGTCAGGAGCCAGGACCCGTGTAGTATGTGGAGAAGAGACTAATTGTCCTGGTCGATTGACGATCCGTTTATGTATACTAGTAATCGGGCACGTGCAATGTATGTGTAGCCTAATATAAGCTAGATGTCTAAACATTTAGTGATTCAAATTTAAAATCTCCCAGCTGATCATTAACACTTGTATCTAAACTATTTTCAGGTACTTGGACATTGAAACCGGAGGCTGGTTTTACACAAAAAAGGCTCATTATTAATTCAAACCTAAATCCATTAAATTTTAGAACCAGCAGCAAACAAAAATTGGTATCAAAACATGCAACCTAATGAATTCAAGCTTATAAGTGTTAATGTATTTCAAAACCATGTAGCATAATTTATTCAATTTATTTTTCAAAATTGTAAGAAAAATCTTAATTTACTTGATGAATGGATTTCTTTGTAGAACATAGGTGACTAAAGGGAAAGGTTGAGCTTACTATCTCTCAAATGCATAATCTTTCTTCATCACTTACAAAAATTAAAGATAACTGGCAAGAAACATGAGTCCGTTACTAAATATATGGCAACATTATTAAGTTGCAGAATATTTGGCAAAAAAAATCAAGTGGTCTCCTGTGGCATATAACAGTAGAACATGCCAAATCTCCTAACCATAAAAGGTCATTTTATATGCACATACTCAGTTATTAAGACATATTCAGATCAGCTACGTCAAAGTATTCAGTCTCATTCTACATGAAGTAAATACATTATGCCAAGTAAAATTAGATTACTCATAATTACTACTATAACCTTGACAACTCATAGCTCATAGCTGAAGGCCTGAAAACTGTTAGTGCCATCTCTATTCCCTCATACCATTCACTTGCAGCGCCGCTCCACTGTTGTTGCAATATTAATTTTTGTTCCCTGAAATAATTTGACATAGATCGGAGTTCCCAACTACAAACTGAACCACTCTGTGTACTACTTTGATGTGACTTAAAATATTACTCCAGAGAGAGCTTGCCATAAACTTGAAGATCAAACAGAAGATTACAAGTATGCAGTTTAATCGTTGAAGTAGCATTTTTAATTTGTCACATTGTGTGAACGGATCTAATTCTTTGTCTGGGACTGGAGATGCATATAGTAATAAGAACCAATCCCTCTTTAAATCACGTAATCTTCTCACACTCACTTCCTACAAAAGAGATCATTTACGGAACAAAATATTTGAATGCCAGAATAATAGGATAAAACACAAACTTGAAGAAAGTAAGCTCAATGTAAACTAATTTCAAGAAATGTCCTGGAATAATAACACACAAAAGGTAAACAAATTATCAATGGTTTTAAACCTTAGTTGACTGTTCCGGAAAGTAGGTATACAAACATTGAAAGCAATGAATGACAACAAGATACCTAAATATGGAAAGTTTCAGTATATTTCGTATAAAACAAGGAGAGCATTGCTACCTGTATAACTACTGCTTCACCTGATTACAAAGTGGAGTTCTCTCTCTATAATTGAACTTTTGCATCAATACAACCGTTGTGTTGTTACCGGACCGTTCCTTTGATTTTCTTCGTTTTTGAACTTTAATGGAATGATAATCCTGCAGGTTTGGAGTCTGGATTCTCCCGCATCTAACTGGTAACAAGCCCGTTGACTGTATGAACTAACAAACAAGGACCTTTGTAAGAAAATCAGACCATTCCGATGAATGGATCCTCAACTGTATGGAGTAGGAAGGCAAACAATCAAGGAATTGACTTTTAATGAGCGATCCTGCCTTTGTGGATTCGGAAGCCTTGGGGACAGGTAGGTGCAGTTGGATGCTCCGATGGACGACTGGTGTAGCGTAGGCGACGTCCACTGGCGTCGTGCAGGGCGACGGCCGTGTGTGCTTGGCGTCTGCAGGCGGCGGCTGCCTTACAGAGTGACCGGGCGCCGTACTGGTACGACAAGGGAGACGGGCGTGCAGACGGTGCGTTTGGCGGCGGCGGACTCTGGTAGGGGGCCGGATGGCGGCCGCGGCGGCGGACTGGCAGGGCGCCGTGCGTTTGGCGGCGGGTGTACGTGTGGGGCGTCGGCGGACTGTGGCAGGGGGCTAATTGCGACAGCGGCGGCAATCTGGCAGGGCGGCGTGCGTGCAGGGAGACGGGTGTACGGGCGGCGCGACGGCGGAATGCGGCCACGGCGGCGGACTGGATGGCGCCGTATGCGTCCTCGGCGGCGGAACTGCAGTGCGTGTTTTACTCGGTTGTATGAGAAAAGTTTTTCTTTCGTTTGGAGACGGACGGGTTAGTTAGCATGGTCTGTCCGGAGTGTTTTAGCGCTAATCTGAACCCTCAGATAAGTTGGTTTAACGGCGAGGATCATTTGGATCACCTCCTCTGGGTTGTTTTGGATCATTTGGATCACCTCCTCTGGGTTGTTTTATATTAGTGGTGATTCATTCAGTTATAGCCGTTCCGTACTTCCGTTATTTGTCCCCAAAACTGTATCATTCTTTTTTAATGGATTTACCGGACTAAGGGCTCATTTGGTTGCGGGGGGAGAAATACCCAGGGAAAATAATCCCGGCCGGGAATCTAAGGAATCATGTGTAAAACTCCGGGATTCTGTTCCCGACCTCCGGACTAGGGGAAAATACACCCCGGGAAAAGGCCGGGATCCCCCCGGGATTCCAGTTGCCAAATGAGCCCTAAGAATTGTTTCCCAAAGTTTCGTGATGCAGAAAAAAATCGATAGAGGGACTCCGCTGATGCCACATGCGAAAGTTCCAAACAATTTCATGTTCAGGGGAGGTGGTACAGTAAACTATATCCGGAAGACCTGAAACTGACAAGCAGTGGAAGCAATATTTCACTTTGGTCCTGATGTTCGACCTTGATTTCAGGTATATACAGAACATTTTCGCTAAATTGGTACTGCTTACGGAATCCTCAGAACTTCTAAACTGGCTTACATGAACTTTTCATGGAGAGACCTCGGAGCATACAGACCCCGAGGCTCATCTCTGGCCAAAAGAATCATATGGAGAAACGTAGCCAGGAATCCACACAATCCTGAATATTTCTTTTATTCCGCCTCTCATTTTCAGTAGATTAACAAACTCGATCAAAATGCGCCTCCCATACTTCTTCAATCCCGCCACATCAAACATGAATGTACCAAGGTACAGAAAGAAAAGTGGCAACCTACCATGAAATACCATTTTAGTTAGAGCACTAGATAAATCAAAACTATGACAAAGAACGGATTATAATACTCCAGTGTTGCCATACTTGAAAAGAAATAAATTGTTATACATGTTGTGAATGTAAAGCAGCCTTACTTTGTTTAGCCAACATTAGAGTTTACTCCTAAAGCTTAGATCCAATGTAGATTATACTGATATATTATGAATAGCAGAATATAAAGACTTTAATTGGATGTTCTATCTCATCTACCTAGGACTTCTAATAGGACTTACAATCTAAAACTGATCAGTGATTACCAGCCTCTAATAGATAGTATAACATCGGGACACAGAGAACACATATCTTTCTGGGGAAGTTTACAATTATCAAGAATATGCTACCGCTAACAAGAACAGTGTACTATGTATCTTTGTTCAAGCACCATCGTATACGACCGTGTCATACAATTCTATGGATGACCGAGGGGCCAATGCAACACAAATCTTTCATCCGGTTAGTTTTGTATTGTAGGATTTTAACAGCAAATATACTATAGGATGGGCTGGGCACACTTGAAAGTTGAAAGCATGTCCTTATTTAAGATCTAGCTCCAGAGACAGCATCCTTGTTCCCGTCGCAACTATGCCAATATGCTGTCAACATACAGGCTGTTTCTCGTGCCTCTGGTGGGATCCTATTTCCAACCAACAAGAACCAGATTTGTAGAACAGTGATTTGATGGACAAATGGGATGCAGCTACCAGATTAAGAAAGCATATAATATTAATGTTCTGTCCATTATTGATCTCTGGATACAATTGAAGGAGAGGTGCTCTATGGTTTTTGAAGTTCTTCTAATCCTTATTCTAATAGACCAGAAACTTCGATCTTATATGTCTTGAAAGGAGCAATAAATTAGGACAACATATTTCCAGAGCTCCTAGACCCTCCAGGACACATTCTCACGGTCAACACTGTTTTTGATACAATTGTGTTCTCCTGTTTTGGTCCATTTAGGACTATCTCATCGCCCAGCTTTATAAACCATACCAATAATTCTTTTTACTTTTAAGTAGTACATGTTGTAAGTGAACATGTAAGAGAATAACATACTCCCATGTAAGATGAATAAATTTGGTTAAGAAAAAGTTATTTTCCAGTTAAGGGAATAGTTTTGTTTTTTTGTCTTTTTCCTAAGGAGAAAATACTGCGTTTTTTTGCACATATAATCTTTATAATATGTTTGCTTGCAAACACATTTTGATAAATAAAGCAGGATATAATTTCCAATCCTCTCATTTTTCAACCTTACTCTTCATTTCGGATAGAAATATTATCGAAACGTGTTTCCCTTTCTGATTGAGCTTTCTCAAGTCTAGTTTCCCAACAATTTTTTTCTGTGACAGTAGTGTGTCTCCAAATATCCTACTTGTTTCAACATAGTACTTTCAATATGATAGTTAATGTTTGTCCATTATTACAGATGGAGAAGGGATGGTTAGAGGTTATCTATTCTGATGTAATTCCGTAACGTTAAATATTGACAAACAGTTATCTGTTTTATAGGGGATGCAGCTACTACATTAACTAGTTCTATAACGAACTTTCACAATTAGTGGAGGATATCACACACTTTATAGCCAATGATTCGTAAATACCAAACAAAGAATTATGCATACTGACCTAATAGCATCAAGAAGTACACATTTATTTTTGATATCCTTGAGGACCATGAAAAGCATGAACCCTGCATTAAAAAGTTACTCAACAAGCAGCAAGTACCATGAGAAAAGGTAGAATAAATTATTCGAAACAACAGAACCAAATGGCATGTGTTCTGCATAAGTGGAGATCTGCTCTGAATCTCGACAGAAATGATTAACTTAACATTGTGTGGCGAAGATACTTGTTGAACTAGGTATCCGTGGCGAAGAGTAAATACCGAATTTAAGCCGGGTAATTAAACTGTTGGATTTGCGGAGACGATGCAGTTCTGAGGATACAACACTAAGCTTGTATATGATATAGCCAAGGGCAGCATCAACAAAGATGGGAGGGGCTGCCCTCCATAGTTGGTAACAACCAACACATCCAGCAAAAGCACCTACAGACAAAGACATGCTCAGTAATCAGTAACAGAACATGGTTAGGTGGTCAGTCATCATATATGAAAATAACAACTGGAATTGTTTGAGCGAACAACTGAAGCACACCAAAGAGCATGCCAATCTGGTAGTCTTCGATGTCATAAACTGTGTTGAGAGAGCGCATGTCAGAGAGGTTGAGGAGCAGGGGCCGGAACATGTCGGCGGTCGCCGCCTTCAACGCCTCCAATCCCTCAGGTACTCCCTTATTCTGGAAGCAACGCCTCTTCACCCGAGGAGCAGGACAACGAGCAGAACAACGCTGAAGAGAGGAGGGCGAATTTTTAAGGAATTACTCCAACCGGAGGGAGCAATAACGGAATTTCCCAATGCAAATCTGAGGAGAATGCTTACCACTGTCCTCAGGGGAAGCTCCCTGATCCTGGCACGCACGGTAAGGATGCCGACGCGGCCATCTCCGTTCTCAAGTGCCGTTATTCTATGCGACGCCACGTATGCGGCGGCGGCGCCTCCACCGCACTGTACAGCAACCATCCGAGGTGCAGGCTACTCCTCCTCCTAACGGGAGGGTGGATTCCGATGGCGGCGGTGTGAGGTCGAGAACCAGCTTCGGTTGGGAAGATTTGTGGGGAAAATGATGAAGGATAGGATTGCAGAGCGCCGGGGAGGTTGAGAGAGTCTGCAACGGCGCGCCGCCGAGCCGGAGAAGGCAGAAGGACGACAGGATCGGGGGCGGCGAGCGGCGGCTGAGGCGGGGGGTTAGAACAGGGGATTCCAGGAGGGAGAAACCAAGATAGCTACGGTATTTATTTTCCTTATATGGAGGGAGTACTTTTTAAGAAAAATTTAATAATCTAAAGTAGTATTTGGTGAGCCATGCTGGACTTTTTGACGCTAAGCTAGTACTGTATATTTTGCACGATTAGATTAGAAGAGAGCATTTTTTATTTTCTTTTACTCCCTCCTATACATAAACAGTGTCACTCAATTATATAAAGTTTGTACTAATTTAGTATAAAATGAGCGATACTTCTTATAGATGGGAGGGAGTATAAAATATTTCCTATGTGGCATGAGTCTAACATGTCATGCGGGTCGGTCAGAGGCGGGATCTAAACCGGGGTCACGCGAGCAGGTCTAGCTTACGTGCAGTTTCCGATCGGGGCGAGGAAGGATTCAGACAACAAAACGACAAATTGGTTGAAGGAATAAGAAGGGTGCACCCCACCGCCGTCGTCGGCCGAACCGCCACCGCGGCCTGCGGCACTCCCGCGCTCGCCTCGCCACCCCTTCCTGCTCGAATCTCCTCCTCCGCCGGTCCGCGGCCGCCCCTGACCATCTCTCTAACCCTACCCTTTTACTCCGCCACCAACAAACCCGCACCCCTCGAAGTTAAGTCTCTTGCTCGCTTCCACCACCTCCGCCGCTGGTCGCTGCTTCGAGGGCTCCGGCTCGCGCCTTTGACTCAATCGGGGATGGGGACGGGAGGAAGAAATGTGAGGAAGAAGATGAGAGGAAGAAGAACGTGGACGGCCCCGCTGAAAGAACAAACGATGTCCCGGATGTCGCCTAGAGGGGGGGGGGGTGAATAGGCGATTAACACTTTGTAACAGGCCTAGTTTGGTACTGAAAAATATGAATAATTTTTCCACTTTTTGCATCTCATGTTTGCATCATGGCATCTCTTTAAATTGCTAATCTTAACAAGCAACATTTGGGAACAATAAAAAGGGGAAGCCACACCCTCCCCAAACCTCCACTCTATGAAATGCAAACTATGGAACAAACCACATCATGGCAAGTGAACATAATTGTCCAGGAAGTTCCAAAGTGAATTTTATAAAAAAAATAAATAAAGGATCTTCATGCCATTTGTGTCATGAAATGGAAACATCAATTTTGGTGTAAATCAACTTTGAATTTTGAAACCAAGTTAAACCTTTCAAAAATTCAAACTAAAATTATGGTGAGCTTCCTTATATTATTAGGAGCCACCCTGATTATTTTCATAATTTTTAGAAATGTTTAAGTGGCTCAAATAAATCACTAAAAGCTGCTGGACCTAAAGGAAACAGGAAATAGAAAATGCTGCAAGGGGGTTATTCGCAAAGTGTCATCTTTCTTCTCCCCTGTAGCGACCGATCCACGGTCGAGCTCGCTCCCGTCGTCACTGCCGCACCCGCTCGCCCTGCACGCTGTAGTCGAGCTCCCGTGGGTGAATGCAGACCCCACCGCTGCCGAGCTCCCTCTCTCCTCACTTTCCTTCCTCACCTGCTCCCTCTCCCTCCCTCTCTCTCTTGGGGTGCGCCTCCATGGCCGAGTCCAGCTCGTGTTCGTCACCGCATTGTCGCCGATAGGAGCACAGCAGAACAGATCGACGACCACCAAAGGTTGCGCCTCGCTCCACTCTCCGTCGTGGTCCAAGGAATCGAAGGGGGGCGCCGGGAATCGACGCCGCTGCCCGTTCTTCTCCGACAACAGCCGCTGCAAGTCGAGCACGTGCTCGTCGCCGTCCGCCCATCTCCGGCCTCCCCTGACTTCGCCGTCCGCGCCATCGAACTCATGGTGAGCCGGGCCACCTCCGAGACACCTTTTCCCTCTTCCTGCCCCCGTATATCGCTGCCGCCGTGCGCCACCGTGTCGCGGTCACCACCGTCGCCGCCCCGGCCTGGGCCGGCCAGACGGCCGGTTGCCTTAGATAGGTGCCCGGCCTGGGCACCGGTCTGGGCCGGCCGGGAGGCCGGCAGCCTCAGGCACTGGCCCGGCCTAGGTACCAGCCTGGGCTGGCCAGGAGGCCGGCCGCCTTAGACACAGGCCCGGCCTGGGCCGATCTGGAGGCCGGCCCAACAGTAAATTCTTTTTAATAATTAAAATAAAATATATTAATAACTAATTAAATATTGTTTCAAATTTAGCAAATGATATACCAATTTGTTCAAAAAAACAAACCCTACCTGTTGGTATCATTGTAATGATCTTTTGAAACAATATTTCTGCTGTTTATTAAAAGTTACTAAAATGGCAAAAATAATAACAATATTGGGAAAAATCATAACTTGATGAATAATTACCCAAAAATTGTGAATAAAATATCAAAGTGCTCAGCATGACAAATGCTATCTAATCATGCTAATATCACATCATGATAACAACTTTTAATTTGGTGTGATTCTTTAAATGATTAAACGAATTAAATTCAAATAATCTTTTAATTCACTATTTATTCATCGGTACTCGGAAAATTCCAGACGAGGTACCAAAACGATCAGAAGAATAATACCTACCATTTCATGTCATATTCATGCATATTTTAGCCACTTCTTAGTAATGTAATAGTTATAAGCAATGTGGTCACTAAGTTAAATATGGGGTTGCTTCCAAATAATTGCACTAATTATTTGGCACTCCATTTAATATTGAGAGCTAATCTAAATGATGATATTGTTGCATGAACTTGACATGTCATCATGATTGTGCATTGCACCTTGTCTTCGTGTTATTTATTTGTTCTTCTGCTATTGTTTTGGTATCGATAGATTTCGGAGTCGAGGGTTCCCCTACCTTCTCCGATGATCCGTACTACACGCCCCGTCAGCAAGAAAAGAGATAACCTAACCTTCTTGGCATATAGCCTCCTATTGTTTTATACAATTATTTTATCCATCACAATATTGCATTCGATTCCAATGTCACTTTTGATCAAGATATAGAGTATCCTATGATATGCATTGTCCCCTAAACTATCACATGTTTCCCCTCCTATGAACCATAGGTTTGATGTGTTGGCCTGAGACAAAGATATAATGGTTGTATACATATGCTTAGCTATGCTTAGCCATGCTTAGTCGAATGCTATATTGTCCGTTATTTAAATTCCATAATTATGATGTTGATGGAATGTTTCGGACATGGTGCAGTGGTTACTTGTGGTACTTAATTAAATTGCTTAAAAGGCTTGGATGAGTTGCCATCGGGGATGGTGTTTTGCCTAATTCTTTCCCCTAGGTGCGAGTTCTTGTCTCTAGAACCAAGATCGAGCATGCTTCCATTGGTGGGACATATGGAATCCTTACTGACCAAATAATTTGTGAGGGGCTTGTCAAGGTTCCTCTAGTTTGAGCTTTCCATTTGCGTGTGAGTGTGTGGGTGGGAAAGAGCTCGATGAGGACGGTGGTGTTTAGGATGTGGCCGCGGGGTAGGGCGTTGGAGGCGCTGAACCTGTCCTTCCGCACACTGATGATCCTTGAGTAAGCCTCATGCATGGTAAAGGTCTAACCGCGCCCACTCGCCGACTTTCCCCGGAAGAGAGCTAATCAGGTGAGCCGGACGGTACCAATGGGTAAATTAATACACCCCTGCAGGGTTTAATCTTTTCGAAAAGCCGTGTCCGCGGTTATGGACGACTTGGGAACGGATATACGAGGCCATAGAGAACCTTAACTTAATTAAAATTTGGCAACTAGAGGTTGCAACTCAATGTGTGATAAAAGGTTCATTTCCTCGAGGGTGATTCGGGGGAGTGCCTTGGTGGAGATGAGTGGTGGTTTCTGGTTACTATTTGGTTCAATGAGAACCGAAGATAAAGGTTTACTATCTTATCCCCTTTCGAAAAACCTTCTGAGTAGTCGATGCCCTGAGTCATGTTTTGAAAAGGAAAATTAGCTTTATGAAAAAATAACTATTATACAGATTTAGAGCCTAGTCATCATTGGGCCTATATCGCCCTACTAAACTTGCGAGTACGTCATACTCAGTCTCTCTTTGTTGATTATTAATTGTTTCAGAGCAGGACGACACCGAGCAGACAGGTGGGTTTTTCGTAGACATCGATGAGTAGTCTGGGGTTTCCAGGTGGCAGCTTGGGACGTCTCAGAACAAGCTGGCTGGGTTTATGTTATTATAGGCCTCTTAGGCCATATTTTGGATATTGTTGTATTAGACAACTACCTCGCTTCCGCAGGATGTACTGATGGGTATGTGACCTCTGTGTGTATGTTTGTATCCTTCTCATATATGAGTTGCTATATGATCTTTGTGTCGTAGAGTCTGTGATGTGCCAGTTGTTCCACAAGTCTTGATCTTTTTATTATACATTGATAGCTATGCCATTGTTTATGGCATGATCGATGTGTTGCGTGGGAGCGGTAACCCCATGCCCTTCGATTGTGTAGCATAGCCTGAGGGTCACATAGCCTCTCTGTATAATTTTGGGGTCGGGGCGTTACACACTTTTTCTAATTAGGGGCTTGATAATTGCGAAATAAAACTATGTGTTTAAATTAACAAGCCAACAACCTAATATTATAGGTTCACCTATGTGCACCAACAACTTATGCTAAGCAATTCAAGCAACAAGGTAATAGAAAGATATGAACTTCAATCACGAAGGCTATCACAATGTAAATTGCATAAGTAAAGTTCGGGTATAGATAACTGAGGCACGCGGAGACGAGGATGTATTCCCGAGTTCCTCCTTTTTAAGGGAGTACGTCTCATTGGAGGGGTGTGAGCTCGATACAAGAGCCCTACTCAAGATGCCACAAAGGTCTCACACTATTCTCCGATGAACCACACCCAAGGGTTTGGTTCACCTTCCACTATCGGAATCCTTCGAGGAGGATTTCGGAGCCTTTTTACAACTTGCTTGGGGCACACACCCACAACTCAATTGGGGGCTCCCAAATTGTGCCGAAGCTTCACAACCGAAGTCTTCGCGGCACCTCCAACCGTCTAGGGTACACAATGCACTCAAGAGGCACAAAGCTTTTGGGAACACAATGCACCCAAGACTAATAAGCTTCTCAACCTTTAACTTCACGTGTCACCGTGGAGAGAGCAACCCGATGCAACTAATACAAAAGGCAAGAACACACTAAGTGGTAAAATCCTTCACTCTCAAATTCCAACCAAAGCAACTAATGCTATGGAGGGAATAAGAGAGGAAGAACAAAGGGGATGAACACAAAGCAACCCCAAATCTAGATCCACTAGGTTCCCCTCACATAGAGGAGATTTTGATTGGTGGAATGGTAGATCTAGATCTGCTCTCTTGAATCCCTAAATTTGGGCAAGAATCATTAGAGTGATTGAGAGGAATCAAAGATTTGGACGTCAACAATGGAGGAGTGAGAGAAGCTCCAAAACTTGGAAACCATTGGGGAAGATGACCCCTTAAATAGGTCTCCAACTTTTCCAACCGTTGGGGGGCAGTTTTTCCTGCGCGGGCCGGAAATTCTGGCACTTACCCCGGAATTTCCGGACCCCCCCGGAGCGACCCGGACGCCCTGGAAAGCTCTCTGGACATGGTCCGGAACTTTGTGCGGAAATTTGGGCCGGATATTTCCGGGGGGCCGGAATTTCCGCCCTATGGACCGGAACTTCCGACCCAGTGAAAAACTGCACAAAGAGCAAAACGAAAACGGGCATATCTTTTACATCCGGACTTCGTTTTCGATAATCTTAGGCTCGTTGGAATCATAGCAACGAGCTTTACAAGAATATACAGAGAAACATTATAGTCCAACAAGGGAGGATAAAACCAAATATGGAAAGGTAAAACCTCTTTATAAAAGACGAACCGATAAACCTCCAAAACCAAAAACGCAATAGGATTCGCAAATGAAAACCGTTTTCGGTGAACTTGGCCTTGTCATGACAAGAACGACAAGAACCAAGACCACACCACGATAAGAGACACATAATAACCAATAAAGATGATTGCCTGGATGCAAAGGTTTGTGCTCTCTACGACGATACAATCACGATATTCGGTCGAGAGCCCCTCTTGATAGTACGGCAATCTATCTTATAAACCGGTCTCTCACTAAACATCATGAGACCGGTAAAATAGAAACCCTATCAAGATCATACCTTTGCCTTGCGCAATAATCCACTTGAGTTCGATAAAGACGATCTTCATCTCCTCAAGACGCACCACCTTTCTTTATTGCGCTTCGCTTGGTGAAGATTCACATGATGCTCCCCCATACACCAATATTGGAGAACCTCTACTTCGGAAAATCTTCACATGGCCTTTATCTTCAAATGGATGGCAAGCTCCAAGCAAATGATATCTTCTTGTTGATCATCTTGAACTTGCACCACACCACTTGACACCGTCCTTCATGAGCTACACGAGATATTTCTTTTGATGCAAGCTCATGACAAGACACCTAACCCAACAAAGAGATACCAAGCACATAGATCATGGGTTAGTTCACAAGGCTATATTGATAAGTGCTCACTATACCATGAGATCACATGATCCATCATGGTACATCACTAGCCTTGTATGATGATCAACTTGCACTTAGCCTTGATCAACATATAATCCTCTTCTTCCCTTAGCTTTGATTCCAACATATGGAGATCAAACAAAGCATATGGACAACCCTACAAATATGGCTCAATACAAACATTAGTCCATAGAGATTGTCATTAATTACCAAAACCATACATAGGGACAACCATACACTTTCACCCGCCCGCGCGTCGCGCTGACGCGGACCGCCCGAGCGGTCGCACGCGCGTGAGAGAGCCTTTTCGGGGTCACGTATCTGCCAGAATTTTGCCGGAACAAAACAGGCCTATGAGATAATACCTTCGTAATTGGTTAAAATACAGTGAACCAATCGGGCCCTAAACCGGGATTAGTGCTAACCCTAAGGCCCCGATTGGATTGTCGTATTTGAGGCCAAAACTGGCGTATTACTCGGTTCCGAGAAAATTACCGACCTCGTCCGGTAAACCTACTTGGTTCGCTGTTTCGTTTTCTGATGCGTCCCGGTTTCGGTCCGTTTCCAGCGAGAAACATCACGGACGTTTTTTCCGCCGGTTTCGCTGTGCACAAGGAAACGACCTCGCTGACTATTATGGGCGTAAAAGTTGACAGGGTTTCCAAGCGGGGCCTACCGGTGGGATAAGTTGCCGAGTAAAATGCATCCTAGGTCATCGTACTTTGATCCAAAGCTCACTTTGGTCACTGTACTTAGTGGTTGTTTGGATTGAGGAGAATATGGAGTTAGTTTTCGGAAAACGGGTTTAGTGAGGATTTTTAGCAAAACCAGTTCTGCTCATTTTTTTTAATCAAAATGTGTTTTGGTAAAACTACGTTTGGGAGGGCCCGGGGCACACAGCACGTTCTCACAGCAGCTGCATGCAGTTTCGAAAAAAAAAGACAGCAACGGCAGGCAGCCGTTCCTGATGCAAGGAGGGCGCTTTCCAGCGCGGCGGATATACGTCGTCTCGCCGCGCAACGGCTGCCGCAAGACGGCGAGAGCAACTCGGCGTATGCAGCATCCCACGGCGGCCATGTCCAGTCTAGTCTGCACGAAGCTGTGCGAGGAGAACGGCAACGCACCGTGGCCGCCGTCATCGCCGCCGCCGTGGCGTGGGTGTTTCCGCCTATGCGACGCCACAACTTTGGACTGCGCCGAGAACGTTAACGCTACCTGGGCCCCTGTCATCGTCGTCGCGTGGCATGTGTGTCTTCCGCCTCACAGAACGTCACGGCTCCGGGCAACTTGTCTCCGCAGGCAGCGCTGATGACGAGGTGGTCGGTGACCGTGGTGACCACCGAGTCGTCGTCGTCGATGGAGCCGCCGCGGTCGTTGTTGAAGACGGCAAGGGAGTCTGCGTCGTCCGTGGAGGCTGAGGCCGCACATGTAGGACACGTCGAAGAGAGAGGTTGTCGTTGATGCAGCAGTTCAAGGCGGCGACGCCGGAGGAAGAGCCGGCGTGGCGCATGGGACTAGTGCATCGTCCATGGAGTTGGTTGATAAGAACAAGTCTCGGCTGTGTGGGCAGAGGAGGTTAAACGCGTTTTGGCAAAAACGTAGATTAGTCGTTTTTCGTAAAACTCGGTTTTCTGGTTTTGTGGGAGTCGGGTTCTGCTTATCCGCGATTTTTCCCCACTAACCAAACAGAGTTTTAGGTTGTTAGAGATCTAATCACGTTTTGTGGAATCGGGTTCTGCTAAAACACTCTAACCAAACAAGGCCTTAAGACTTGAGCCAATACGGTCACTGGGTTGCTGCCTCATATTTTACTCGGTTGACTGGTCAAAATAGTCCACGTGCACGAGCTTGCACGCGCCTCCAGATATTTATATACTCCTATATAATGTCGCTCTACATGCTTCATTTATTTTTTTGAACAGGTACATGCTTGATATATACGGTTCTCGGCTCTACTGGCTAGAGCGTGCCTAGCTCACCCGTGAGATCGCAGGATAGAACCCCTTCTTCATGTTTATTATTTATTTCTTTCTTCAACTAACATGCGGGACCCACATATTGCTGCCATGTGGACTATTTTGACCAGACAACCGAGTAAAATACGAGGCTATACAACAAGTCAGTGACCGTATAATCACCCTAGGTTGTACAGTATATAGTGACCGTATTGACACAAGTAACGGCAGATCTCGTGACTCACTGCCGAACAAAATTCAATCCAATCCAATCCACTAACACCAAATTTCTCCAGTTATTTTTCAGCTGATGTTGGATGATTGTAAAGACCTTAGAATTGATTAATGAAAAGCCTCTTTCATCACAAAAAAAAAAAAAAAACGAAACCTCCAGTTCGTCCAAAATGGCCTCGAGCTTGCAACGCTGGTCGCTGGATGGTTCATGGTTGCTTGCACTGCCGGCGGCGGCACGGGTGAGCACGGCGGAGTGACCTTGCTCCGCGTGTTGCCGGCTGCTTCGAGCAGGACGAGGAGAGCGACAGTACTTTTCACTTCCTGAATCTCTCGTTTCATCTTTTACTTAGATATTGGCTAATGCAGTCCGTCACAGTAAGTGTAGCCTGTTCCTTGTGTCTGCCTTTGCAGTTTTGGACCTGATCAAACCTTGTAGCTTTAATTTCATTAGACTGAACGACAGAGTACATTGGAGTGACGACCCAGAAGGCCAGAACACATGAACTAAAAATAATACGACAGACATTGTACTAAACATGATTTTTTCGACCTTGGCGGTACTAAAACTACTAGGAAACCACATTTTAATCTCTCAATCTCTGAGCGCTCTGGGAAGCTCCGCATTTCTGCAGGGCCTTTTACTCTTCGTAGGAACTAGCTTCGTTGTTGTACTCCTCACCACTGAACTTGATGATGCCTGAGATGACCCAGCAACCTGAGGTGGAGCTGTATATTGTGGGTCTGTATTCCTTCTCTTGTTCATCTTGCCGGCTCTTTTTGGATATAAATTTGACTAGAAAGAGAAATTATTTAAGTGACATGTACAACAATGGCTCAAATACTCGATTGAAATTTGACTGAATAGAAAAGCGAGTCACCTGAACCTGTTGTGGGGTTGTATATTCAATTCCTTCTCCTGCATATTCTGCATCTGTATTGCTTCTCCTGTTCCTCTTGACACCACTCTCTGTATTTTGAAACACTTCCTCCTGTTACGTGTAGTAGATCCACATAAACTGAGGATATATCGGGTCATTTCCATCCAAGCCAAAATATGTCTCTTATGCTGACTTGGCATGCCTCCTACACTCTCCTGAACTATCATAATTAAAAATTTCGCTGTAAGAGTTTTGTTCATCAGAATCGAGTGTTCCTGCACGATGGCCATCGTCAACTTCTGAACCTCCATCACTCCTTTCTTCCTCTTTGCTGGACTTGTAGCAATATCTAACAGTTTTGTTCTCATACCTATTTGGGCTTGCCATAACAGTTTAGTTTTCTTTTGTTGTGAGCACCATCATCAGAATCATGCGACGCTCTCCACGTGTAGGTCATGTTCATAATCAGTGCCCACATCGCTGCATGATATCTGTCTCTACTGCACATTCTTTAACATCTCCTCGGGCTGCAACCCCATGTGTGATGCATTCCTCCATGATCAAACATGTCTTGTCACCAGCAAGAAATCCTAGCCCTTGTCAAAGTTTTTCCAGTAAATGATACTAACAAGTCTAGATGATTAAACAATCTAATTCAACTTGGCATAACCTAGACATGGACAAACTGTATGAGAAAAGAAAGAAAAAACGAATAAGCATGCAACACCCACCGCCGTCCGGCCGCGTCCGCTAGCTAATAAAGATTGCAAGGCACTTTTGCACACCTATCGAATTTGCTACCGGGATACCCTCAAGAGCTGCATATCAGTACGGTGTGATTCCCTTTTTGCGGGATGCATGCTGTGATTTCGGCAAAAATAGTTCCAACGAAATCGTGCTCGGAGTGTTTCGGTGGAATAGGTCCAGCACATCCAAATCCCGGCTTAGACCAGTTGGTTGTTTTAGGCATGCTAACCTGGCCACGTCAGCATTAATCCCTATATAAAATACCTAGAAGTTATGTATAAAAACAAAGCCAGTGTTACAAAACAAAGGCACATGAGACCAGCCTCACTCCGGTCATAAGTTCTAAGCGACAGAAACAGACCAGAATCCTGAACAGCCAGGAACAGGTTGCATCGAGGGCTGCAAGCTAAAATATGCACTACAAACTGAAAATATCAGAGACATTCAGTAAACATTCCAGTCCACATCATCAACAGAAATACTGACCAAGTGCCATACGAGTGCAATCATCATAGCATATCGAGAGAAAAAAGAACCCTAAATCCGTGCTTCCACTATGATACTCGTATTTTCAACACCTCAAACGCAGAAATGTACTGGTATCCACGCCAAATTCAGCAAAACCATAGATAAGAAGGTACACAAAACATGTCACCAAAACCTGGTTTCATCACGTCAGTATGTTCAGTTCTTCACGACGGTGTTAACTCCTCTTGAAGATGCAAAAAGCTTGTATCTTCACCTGGTTTACAAAATAAAATCCAAAGTTAGAGATAAAAGTTATATTATCTATTGAGATACCTACAATAGGAATACAATGAATAAAGCAGGAATCTACAGGGAACTTCATCAAGATAGTGCAAGGATTTACTCTTAGGTGTTACTCCTAAACTGCTATCTATGTTTTTGTGCAGGGAACTTCATCAAGATATTATTGGGAAGAATCTATTATGACATATGTTTGAGGAGGTTCAAGCATCGAAGCTTCAAGAAGGTTCTTATGCAGCTACTTGGAGTCGCTTATCTCAATCAAACAAAACCCGCAGGCGGACGTGACGAAGGGGAAGGAGGGGTGTCAAACAGAATGAACCAGCCAGTGAAGCATCCTGAAGATAAGCAACTATGTAAGTGGCGTGCGCCATCACCAGGGTGGGTGAAACTGAATGTTGATGGAGCATATAAAGAAGAAGATGGTAATGGAGGGGCAGGCATGGTAATCAGAGATGCAGAAGGAAAGAATATCCTCTCAGCATGTCACCATTCTTCGATTGGGGGAGTGCACTTGAAGCTGAATTGGGTGCAATGATGACAAGATTGCTTTAGCGCAGGAATGGACCTCCCTTCCTCTAGTAGTGGAGTCAGATTCTTCTGAAGCAGTCCGATTGGTGAACCAGAGGGAGGACAATCCTCGTCCAGGAAAGCAAGAGACTAGTTCTGGACTCCCAAAGAGCTAGTGTAGTTTAAATTAAACAAGAACAGAATGCAGTAGCAAATGCACTAGCCTCTTCAGGACGCACACACACACCCAGGTCTGGCCGCACTCAGGTCCAGAAAACATTTTGGCTCTATGCCAAACAGATTGTAGTGACACGCTATAATCAATACATCTCAATTTGCAAAAAAAGAATAAAACAAGATGAATAAACAAGTTTTTACGGATGGATTAGTTACCAGAAGGACTTGATTATCGCCATCACGAAGGGAAGAACATGAGAGAGAAGTTTGTGAATCTTCTCGGTCTTCTCACAGACGGTTACCATGTCGGTAAACATCTTCTTTGGATCCTCCTTACTGGCCATGATACCTATGCCAAGGGAAACGAGGAACATTGCCAGGGAAAGTCCCATCGGCTTGACCTCGTTCCAGAGCTTGCGCCACCTTGATGGAAGGGGCGGCGGTGGAGGGGTGTCGTCCCGAGGTGGTGGTGTGTCGGACGCACACTGCAATGGGACGAGACCTCGCGTACCACCTGCTGCATGAACCACAGAAAAGGCCTTAAAAGCAATAAAATTGGGAAATCATATGGAATTGGGTTCAGGTGAATCCAATGAAAATTGAGAATATCCATAGTAACAGAAAGGGCACTTGGCTAGTAATCATATAAGAATAATTGTTACATGTTTTCTATTTACAGAAAGTGAGCATAACTAACGAAAGCTGCAGCATCAAGTTGGTCTCTGCTCATACTGTCAAGGTTTCCAATACAAAGTCCAACAAGAAATCATCATCAGGCTTCAGATGATTGAGCCTTCACATTCACACTTGAAAGACCAAGAATTGCTCGCTAGCTTGTAATAAAATGACATATCATGATTAAGAATTCAACAAAACAACCAACTGAAACCCAAATCAGCAACATCACTTTGAACTCTGAACCTAAAAGCACCCTAGGCAACAACAAAAGCGCATTGTCAACATTTCCTAATCATTCCAGATTAAACCAATCAGGCTCAAGCAAACCACAGGCCGACAAGCCATTTGCTCCAGCATAGCCTAGCCCAAAGTCGCCCACGTGAAGATCGCGCAGCCACCAACTAGGGGACACAGCGCACAAGTAAAGTAAGCAAACCATCAGTTCGAATTTAACAACAAAACCACATCATAGAGACGTCCTAATCAACCTACCAACCACGACCGCGACTAGACTAACATATTGTCACTCTGTTCTGAAGATGCCTGGCCGTCCGATAGCAATCGCACGGCGCACCTTTGTTCGTACTGTTTCGGTTAGGGAAGCCAGCTAATCAATGTAATTTGAGACTAAGTACCTATTTAGCACTGAGTGTGCTTATCTGTAATAATGTGCTACTCGTCGAGGCTCACGGTCATCGTTATAAGGCCGGAGAGTGGGTGGAAGGGTGGCTCGACATATGAAATATCTAAAACCCTAGTTCTTATCTTCCCAGTTCCTTTACTTGTTCTTCCCCTTTTGCCTAGTTTCTCCCCAATTTATCCCCTTTACTTGTCAAGATCTAGTTATTTGGTAGCTTTGTCTCGCTATGATCGAGCTCAGGTTTTGGCATCTAAATTTTTCGCCCCCAAGGGTTGTCCGATCATCTTGATCTGCACGTAAAATCCCCTCTGGTTGCGGATCTGAGCAGTTCGTGGCAGCAACCCGAACCTCTACCGCGCTTCCCATCCAGCGCCGCCTTCGTCCTCGACCCAGGCCGGCTTTTCCCATGTCGCCCGTCCGCACACGATCGCAAGATGCGCTCGACAAGGCGGCCGAGGAGGCGGCAATTCTCCAAGCCACGCAAGATCAAGCAAGAGCGGAGGAGGAGATTGGTCATCGCCTTCCCAGGGAGGTGCTGAATATCTCGCGCCGATTGGAGCAGCAGCAACAATCCGTGGACGATCTAAACGGTACCATCTCTAATCTCACAGATATGGTCACACAGTTGGGATTGACAATCCAGCGCTCAGGAACAGCTCAGTCTAGCACAGCGCAGGTCCAGGAAAATCAAAGGTACGAGTTTGCAACACCAGCGAGTTCACATCATCAGCTGAGTCCTATTGTTGAGGGAGCAACACCAAATTCCACCCCGATAATTCCCCCTGTTAACCCCCACCCAAGCCAGCTACCTCAGCCTAGGTTCAATTTGTCACCTATCCAGTTCAGCAACGCCCCAAATTCGCAACCTTTTAGTAGCCCTCACACCACTACCTGCCCTACGTCCCAACCCCAAACCCAATTTCACTCCGAAACCAATCCTTTAACACACACCCACATATGTATCAACCATCCACCTCACACAACCCATATGCCCTCTTCTCACATCCACCATCGTATTACCCACAGTGTTATCCACCACCCATACTGCCTCCTACACCATACACATACCCCCCACAACAATATTATCAACCTCAGTTCTCCTATGCTCCACCCCAACCCACACCTTACCCTGTGCCAGCAAGTTTCCAACCGACAAGATTTGCATCACATCAGAGAGAAAGTAACATAGCCAGGGAACAAAGCATGGGGCACCATTACACAGAGGGAAGGCATCAGGTTCAGCAACAGAAGGAACCACACATTAGAACACCTAGTATTGAGTTGCCAGTATTCTCTGGAGAAAATGCAGCCAATTGGATACTGGAATGTGAAAGCATTTTTGACCTGGCAGGTATTCCTAATGAGAACAAGTTGAAGTGGGCCAATGCACACATTCGAGGAAGAGCTAAGGTCTGGCTAACGAGTTGCAATTTTCAGTTGAACTTTATGAATTGGCAACAGTTCTGTACACTGCTGTGTGAACGATTCCCTAGTGCAGGAGAAGATGAATCAATGGAGCAGTGCCAACATCTGAAACAGACAAATTCGGTGGGCAACTACATCGATCAGTTTGAGGACTGGATGACAGCAATGAAAAGAGATCATAATTACTTACCTCAAAGCTTTTTTCTTGTTGAGGTTCATGAGTGGTCTGAAAGATACTATCAAACATGGCACCAAATGTCACAAGCCAGCAACTCTGAGAGCAGCTTATTGGTTTGCTAGACAACAGGAACAATCTTTCTTATGCAATAACAAGAAAAGTGGTACAATGCCAATATCCAGAACTTTACCTGCTGCCGGTTTCAACAGAAACTCAAGTAATAGAGAGTTCAGACCTCGTGGAGGCAATGACAAAAACAGAGAAAAGGGCAAATGCTGGTATTGCCCAGAAAATTGGTCTTATGGACACAAGTGCAATGAAATCAAAAGCTTGTTACATGCTATACAGCTGCAAGGCCACTCAGATGAAGAAGGTGAGGAAACAGATCAATCTGATACACTTACGTTGGCTCAGCCACAAGAAGAGGCACAGGGTACTGAGGAAAACATCAAGGAGAAACTAATGTCCATATCTGAAACTGCTCTACAAGGCATACCCACTGATGAAACAATTACACTGATGATTGTTATTGGAGGAGTACCTGCAGTAGCACTAATTGATTCAGGAAGCTCCAACACTTTTGTTGACCATGATTTTGCAGTCAAGCTCAATTTGCCCATGAGAAAAACACAAGCAAGAAAGGTGTGTGTGGCAGGAGGAGGGACCCTGCTAACTGATTCAGTTATACCAAACTGCCAGTTCTCCATACAGAAGGTGAAATTCCGCAGTGACTTCAAAGTCTTGGAATTAAAAGGCTATGATATAGTTTTGGGAGTCTTTTGGTTAAAACAATACAGTCCAACGACAATTGATTGGGTCACTAGAACAATAACTGTCACTAAAGAATCAGTCGAGCACACATTTGTGGATCACATGAAACTGAAAAAAAATCATTTGGTGACAGCAAAACAATGGCACTGATATCTTGAACAAGGGCACTTCTGGGTTCCTGATACAATTATTTGCTGTGCATGACATTGCTCAGAAGACAGCAACTGATACTAGGCAGTTGCCTGCACTTATTGTGGAGGTCCTGGACACTTTCAAAGATGTGTTCGAATTACCTAAAGGGCTACCTCCTAAAAGAAGCTGTGATCACAGGATAATTCTGAAAGAAGGAGCATCTCCACCAAATATAAGACCATATCGAATGCCACACACTCAGAAAAATGTTGTGAGTATTCGCAAGCAGATCAAATTAATGCTTAGGGTCGATCTGCGGGGGATAGCGGGGGAAGGGGACGAAGATTAGGTACCTGGAGGCAGGGCGGTGAAGCGAGAGGCGGCGGAGAGGGGGGCGGTGAAGCGAGAGGCGGCGGAGCGGGGGGCGGTGTAGCGCGAGGAGGCGGAGCGGGCGGTGATGTATCGCGCCGCAGTGGAGCCGACGGTGGGGCGTGCGGCGGCTATTCGAATACCGGCTTTCAGAACTGCGGCGGTCGCCATCCTAGCCCGGCGGGTTTGTCGCCGACGAACTCCCCGGCCGCCGCTGCCCCCACTGCGTGTGGTCTGTGGTGTAGTCGGGAGTTGTTGTTGTTTTTTTTTTTTTTTTTTTGAGAATCTGGTCGGGAGGTCCTATGCAGCGGGTTGTTGCGTCCGTTAGGGACGCAAGGCCTAAAGCGGGAGCCCTGGGCCGGCCCAGTTGCTCGCACGCTCCGGCTCTGATCGCCGTGTCTATTTTTTCGTTTTGCTTTCGCTGGTGCTAGTCTCGGAGAAAGAACATCATTATGTCAACCAGTACATTTTTTTTATCGAAAAGGGGCGCCCCAGCCTCTCCATCGATTGATGCATGCGGGTCAATCAGTACATAACAGATATGGAATATTTTTTCCGGTTTGAAGCATTCATGCTAATGAAAAGCATTTTAATTAGCCTGAAGTTGGTATATTACAATAACAATGCACAAAAGCTAAGTTTTCGAAGTTGGCATTCGCATTCACATATTACAACACAAAGTACACTCTTAAAAACGGAAGGCTGGCATATTACACCACAAAAACATAGGGAAACATGACTAAGCCATTTCCTTTCTATTTTGGTCAAATGTCTGGCTTTCGAGTTTTAAGATATTGATGTCTTCGTTGGTATCCCCAAAGGGATAGGGAATTGCGTAGTAATAATTTCAATCGATTGAAAACAAAGATTTATCGAATCTGTAGGAATAGAAGTTCTCAGCAAATTAATAGTAAAACACAAAACTCTCTTGTCCACAACTTTTAGTAAAGTTGTCACACATCACGTATTGTTCAAAACAAGTATTAACATCATGGTCTAGAAACTATGGACAAAAACAATAAAAGAAAAATGGAACAGTTAACAATGGTCAAAAGCAAGTAGGTGAAGTTGTAATCAATGTAAAAAAGATGGACTTGTGGCCATAGCATCACTAGAGGTATCTCCATAAAAATATAACATTGTTGGGTAAACCAATTACAGATGGACAATTGATAGAATTTGAAGTAAATATGATATAAGAAATGTTCATTGTATTAGTCATGTAAGCATCACGTCAAACATATTTAGACAGCCGCGCAGACAACATATATAACTAAATACTCCACTTCGAGGGTGATTCTATGCTTGCCTCTCTAGCTATTAAGTTGAAAAAAACAGAGTATTGTCTTAAGCTTAGTAAAGGATGTAAACGGTTGAATGCTTAGTAACTCTTTAGTGGCAATAACATTGTACCCTACTTGCATATTTTTGTTACTTGAATGCAGAGAAAGCATGGTTGAACACACTATCGAATATTTACCCCCTCTTGGATATTTCAACATAAACTTGGCCAAAGTATACCCTTAAATTTGAGAGAATGTAGAAAAATAAATAAGCAGTTTTATAGCAAATAGCATCATTAATATAACACGCATTGTTTAATCATAACTTCACAATTCATCATACCCCAGAAAACACATGATATGGATCTCGATCATGTTAGACAACTCACGAGACCTTTGTATTTAGAAACATAGAGGATAGATAACCATCTAGTTACTTCTACGATTCATAGTCCTAGGATTAAGTACTCACACATCATCATGGAGGGGACACTGGTGGTGTAGATACATCTAGCGATGATTTCCCCCTCCGGCAGATATGTAAGAAAAATAATAAGCATGCATTCAAAATGTCCATGTTCAATCTCATGCTCAATTATGAGATATGTAAGAAAAACCAGCATGAGTGTTGCCTTCCAATTGAATACGAGTTTCAACTTGAAATTCACATGTTTACACAACATTAATCCCCAACACGGAATATTTAAACAGTGGTTTTCACCCATTTGCACTGTAACGTGGTTCCCTCTAGTAGATCTTTAAGTCGTGGAAGAGCAAAGGAAGAAAACTGGAAGCATATTTCTTGAAACCAAGCACGTCCCAGCCGACCGACATACCGTAGATGACGAAAATAGCTACCCTGCGTCAAAGTTGATAGTATGAATGTTAGCTAGGGCAGTAGCGGGATTTCATCCAAGTATCCATTAGAAATGCATGTTATTCTTCAGCATGGTGTCTAAATACTAACAAAGAACATTTTGAGTACACTTGAACAGTATCCTAGAAAATCAAAGTAAGGGTTTGCTAATAGATTTTGATGGATCTTTCCTGACTGACACCAAAATGATAAAAATAACGGTTTTGCTAATTCTAAGTCGACTGAGAATTAACTAAATCTCAGTCGTCTTTTTAACCGTTAGATTTTGTGTCGTGATTCGTGCTAATTTGTGAGTTGCACATGGTTTGCAATTGTGTGCAACTGACTGAGAATTAGTTAAATCTTAGTCGCCTCCTTGACCGTTTGATTTGTGTCGTGATTCGTGTTGATCTAAGAGTTGCACATGATTTGCAATTATGTGCAAGTGACTGAGATTTAGTTAAATCTAAGTCGACTGAGAATTAGACACTCCCTAAAAATAATACAAACAAATAGGCTCACTTTAATATATCGCATATTCAATGACATGTTAACGGTTCAAGAATGCATGCCGCAATTTCTATGACAGTATGTGATGTGGACTAGTGCTACGCTTTGTGTGCGTAAGTATTTTGTTTGGGCGAAAATTTTCTTTTAAGACCAAGTATCAAATAATTAACATCTAGACACACATGTCATAATAATATGAAGTGCCTTTTTTACTTCATTGATATGCAATGGATATGACTTATCACCTTACACTTTCAAATTTGGTATAAATTAGCAGTTTAGGAAGCAACAAACAGAAAAAAAAAAAGTAAATTAACGTAGTAATTGAGCTCCTTGCAAATATAAGGAAGAAGGATAAATATTAAGTGATTAGTACCTAAAATAGTTACCAAACATCGTGGGCAATTACGAAGTTATTAAAGGTGAGCATGTTATGGTATTACGGACCTGATAAAATCAAGGGGGACGAGACCTTTGTTGCAATTCTCTTTGGCAAGCAGAGCGATGATTATACCTGCGCACATAACTCGTGAAATTATTCCAAGCTGTAAGCTAATATTGCAATTACTTATGGGAGATTCTCTGAATACCTTAGGTTACAGTTCAGAGATTTCCAGAGTAGTACAAAGAAAGCATGCAACTTATATATGACACAAAACATAACTGAAGCTAGAGAGATGGACTGACCGAATTTAATCCTGATTATCCAGTCCGGGGAGAAGCCCCGTCGCCGGACGTCCGCCGCGATGACGCTGAGTTTGTAGAAGGCGTAGTACATTGCGACGTCGATGCACGTGGACGGACTAAGCTTCCACAGCTGGTACATCCCGATGCACGTCATAATCGCGCCGAAGGGCATGCCGATTTGGAACTCCTGGGTGTCGAAGACGCTCGCGAGGTTCCTCATGTCATGGAGGAGTTCCCGGAGCGGGCTGAGAACGCCAACGACGGCGCCCGTCACGGCGGCCTTCGCCTCCTTGGACTCGAGCAGGAACCGCTCCTCAATGGCGGCTCGGCTGAAGTCCCTGGTCTCGAACTCGCGGAGATCCTTTTCAGTAAGCCTCGTCGGATACACGATGCGGTCGTCATCCACGTCGTGCGCGCCATCGCCGGGTGCCGTGGTGGCCGCCGTGTCATGGGGCTCCTCGACGGTCGGCACGCGAAGAACCAAGCCGGCGTCGTCACGGGTGCCCTTGCAGAGCTCGTGGGGCTCCTCGACGTGCAGAACCAAGGCGGAGACCTTGTGGGGCTCCTCGACGGTCGGCACGCGAAGAACCAAGCCGGCGTCGTCACGGGTGCCCTTGCAGATCTCGTGGGGCTCCTCGACGTGCAGAACCAAGGCGGAGACCTTGTGGGGCTCCTCGACGGTCGGCACGCGAAGAACCAAGCCGGCGTCATCACGGGTGCCCTTGCAGAGCTCGTGGGGCTCCTCGGCGTGCAGAACCAAGGCGGAGACCTTGCGGGTCTCCTCGACGGTCGGCACGCGAAGAACCAAGCCGACGTCGTCGCGCGTGCCCTTGCAGAGCTCGTGGGGATCCTCGACGTGCAGAACCAAGGCGGAGACCTCGTGGGTCTCCTCGACGGTCGGCACGTGCAGAACCAAGCCGGCATCGGCTTCATCATGCGCGCCCTCTCCGGTATCCTCGACGAGCGGCACGTGCAGAACCTGGCCGGCATCGGTGTCCGCGTCGGCGCTGAGGTCCTCGACGATCGGATCGTACGGAGGAAAGCCGAAGCCGGCGTCGTCGCCCGCGATCTCGCGGTCAGAAGCGCCGCGGTGCGCGCGTGGGCGCAGCACCGGCAGTGACACGGATAGGGAACGCGGTGCCGTCCGGGCGGCCGGTGGGATATGTACGCGCGAGAAGGAGGAGTACGCCTGACGCCGCCGCGGAGCCGTGGAAACCCGCAGGGCCGCCACCAGAGACGAGTACTGTGCGCACGCAGCCGGAGACGCCATCGTACGTATCAGCCGGCTAGATCTGACGGAGCTCGATTTTGGGGCTTAATTTGGGGTTGTGTTGGTCGCGCCAGACTCGTGTATATATATGGACGGGACTCTACGTCGATTTCCGTCCCGTGTTCTATGTATCCTCGATCACGGCCGTTCCGATCCGTCCCCAGAATCGTTTTGTAATATGGTCCGAATCCACAGTTTAACTTTTTTTTTAGGGAACAGTTCAATTTGATTTAGCTACTAGTGCCTCTCAACATGTCAATCCAATAGATCCAAACTTTAGTCGGATCATCTTTACCGAAAGTGCCTAAATTATGTCCGGCACACCTCCATTGGAGCCCCCTTTGGGGGTGCCGGACAATGTCCGGCGCTTTTTTTACACCTCCCACACCGGCACCTGTAAACAGGCCGGACGGTGCTGTATTTTCATATTTTCTATACAATTTATTTGTGTAGCCGGTGAAATATCATAATATATAGGCACACATAGCCACAGAAAATCATGGGAGTGGATCGCTTTTGAATAGACAACCCACTCGATCCACTTTGGCCATATAACACTAATAAACATGACACATGAGTGTGCATAGCCACAAAACATAGTACATAAAAAATATCACGCTCACGGTGGCTATGCATAAAAATCCTGCAAGTGGATCGCTCCTCTGCATCCGCCGCGTGTAATGTGTATGACAGGCGGGCCATACCTATTGGAGGCGCGCGCCGGATAGTGTCCGGCACCGTGAAGGCAGCCCCTAAAGTTGAAGGCCCTGTTGCAGCGGTGCCGGACAGAATTTGGGTCGGACCAGAACTTTACGACCCCGGTGTGGGCGATTTTTCTGTCCAGCACCCCAAAGGGGCTTTACGGCCCTTTTACGACCCCTGGTGGAGATGCTCTAACCCCCTAAGTCCTTCTTAACTAAACTTGTTTGATCAGATTTCTATGTGCCCTTGGTCATGGTGTAAAGGTTATTTTAAAATAAAATAAAAACACCTGAAGGCAACTTATATCTGATATTGATTAAGCAAAACAATTGATACAAAAGAGATATAACTTGATGCAACATGGTTAATATAAAATAAATATACACTGAAACTCATACTAATCGTCATCTTCCTCCCATCGATTGACGGCTGTTGGAGCATGAAACATACATTGAACAAGCACCAAGATTTAGAGTCCCGGGACGAGACTAAAATACAGGACCCTTAGTATTTGTTTTTGGTATGTGCATAAAATGTCACTAATAGAAATTTAAATTGTAGCAAATAGTAATATTAGTATAAAGAAAAAAAAATAGATCTTACCCTAAAAACTTCTTCTTACATCAGAAATTTGGGAACAGATTATCCCTGTTATTCTGTCAATTTGTATTCATGATTTCTCCTTTCTTTTTTGCACTCCTGGACAATGTCTTCTATAATAAAAATAAAAAAAAAGAGTTTGCAATCGAAATTAAGGAAAAAAACCACCTATAATAAAAATTAAAAATTTCAGAATTCATCAATCAAGGATTCGAGATACCTTGTCCGTTGCTGATTGGGAACAAATCTTCGGCGGGCGGCGGGCGGCTGGACTGACCTTGCCCCGTACTGCCGGCTGCTTCGAGCAGGACGACGAGGGTGACAGCGAGATGAGTTCCACAAGCTTTGACTCGTTAGGCTGTCACTGATTGTGAAGCAAGAAGAACTGCACTTATCAGGACAGTAGTGATATTGTTTTTAATTTTAAATTGTCTGGAATATAGCTCCGTGAGTAATGGTTATGAAAATTAGCGTTTTAGCTGTACCTTGGCTAATGCGGTCCGTCAAGTGTAGCCTGCAACCGGTGTCTGTTTTGGCAGTTTAGGACCTGACCAAACCTTGTAGCTTTGGTTTCATTCAACTGGGTGACAGAGTACCATTTGAGTGATGACCAAGCACACATGAACATATAATATGACAGACATAGTACTGAACATGATTTTTTTGACATTGGCGGTACTAAACCATATGAAAGCAACGTCCGATGGAAATCACACTTTAATCTCTCAATCTCGGAGCCTTTGGGAAGCTCCACATTTCTGCAAGGCCTTTTACACTTCATAGGAACTAGCTCATGACTGAACTTGATGATGCCTGAGATGACCCAGCAACCTGTGATGAGCCTGTATATTGTGCACCTGTATTCCTTCTCTCGTTCGTCTTGACAACTCTTTTTGGATTTAAATTTGACTACAAAGAGAAATTATTTAAGTGTCATGTACTCAAATGCTCGATTCAAATTTGACTGAATGTAAAAGTGAGTTACCTGAACCTGTGGTGGGGCTGCATATTCTGCACCTATATTCCTTCTCCTGTTCCTGTTGACACGACTCTGTATTTTCAAAACACTTCTTCTTGTTATGTGTAGGGGACCCACATAAACTGAGGATTTATCCGGTCATTTCCATCCCAGACAAAATATGGAGCCCTGGCTGGTCAACACCGAGCGATAGCTACCATGTTTTCCCTTATTTTCCTTATTGTTCTTCAGAATCGAGAGCTTCTGCATGAAGGCGATTGTCAGGTGCAGAAACAAGATCATTAGGTTCTGAAACTTCATGTGCTCCTTTCGTCCTCTTTGCTGGAGACTTGTAGCAATATCTACAAGTTTTAGTCGATCTCATACCTTTTTGGCCTTGTCATGACTGCTTTTCCTTTCCTTTTGTTATGAACACCATCATCAGAATAAGACGCAACGCTCTCAACATGTAGGTCATGTTCATAATCACTGCCCTCATTGCTGCATGCTATCTGTCTCTACTGTACATTCTTGAACATACACCTCATCTACAACCCCTTGTGTGATGCATTCCGACATGATCAAACACGTGTTGTCACCAGAAAGAAATCCTAGCCCATGCCAAAGTTCATTCCAGAGAATGATGTTAATCAGTCTAGATGATTAAACAACCTAATTAAACTTGGCATAACCTAGACCTGGACGAAGTGTACCAGAAAAGGAAGAAAAAACGAATAAGCATGCAGCACCCACCACTGACCGACCGCATCGGCTATCTAACAAAGATTGCAAGGCACTTTTGAACACCTATCAAATTGCTAACGGGGGCTCACCTTTGTAGACCGAGCAATAACAAGATGGGAATTCAAGATTGCGAAGGATACCCAGAAAAGCTACGAATGCACGTTGTGTTTTCCGCAAAATAGTTCCAACCAAATCGTGCTCGGGCTGGTTCAGTCAAATGGGTCCAGCTCACCTAAATCCCGGCTTAAACCAGTTGTTGTTTTAGGCATGCTAACCTGGCTACGTCAGCAGTAATACCTATTTAAAATAGTTTGGTAAGAAAGTGTACCTATAAATAGTTTTGGGGAAAAGTGCACTCAGCCAGCCTAATAAGTCCGGTCATAAGTTCTCAGCAACAGAAACATACCAGAATCCCGAACATCCCGATCTGTACCTTTCTTATGCCAGGGCCAGGTCGCGTTAAGGACTGGAAGCTAAAATATGCACTTCACATTCCCATCCATTTGGCACCGTCATACAGGATGGGAATGTGACTAGCTTCACATATCCTGTATGACGATGCATGTCTAGGAATTAGAACACTGATGCAACTAGCTTCAGCATGGACATGCAAAAGAATCTCCTGAAACTATAACAATCATGTAGCTAGCTTCAGCATGGACCTGCAAAAACATCATGAACAAAGTTGTGTTTCCCTGATGACAGCAAACTTTATTTCCGATCATGACTACAGATAGAGAATATCGGAGGCATCCAGTAACCAATCGAGATCGCATCATTAATATACAAAGCTAGGGAAATAGTGACCAAGTGCCATACGCGCAATCATCACATTCAAGGTACCATGTCAGCAGCAACATATCGACACAAAAAAAAATCCATGCTTCCACTGTAACAGGATGCTCGTGGTTTCAACCACCTCAAAACGCAGCAGCAATGTACTGAGATACGGCCACACCAAAATTTAGCAAAAACACTGGTAGTAAGGTACTCAGAACAGAACATCACACCAAAACCTGGTTTTCATCACATACTCTTCACTGGCACTGCCATTATGTTCACTTTTTCAGGACCGATGAAGGGTTACGGACGGGTGTTAATTAACTTCTATTCATGATGGATAAGCTTCTGTCTCCTTTACCTGGTTTACAAAATACAATAGAAAGTTAGAGATAAAAGTGAATAAAGCAAGAATATACAGTGAACTTCATCAAAATAGTGTAAGGATCTTTAACTGTTATATTATTGGCAAGAATCTATTCATGTAACATACTACTGTTTGAGGACGGTGGTCACCACTCCTCAAATGCATTAAAGTAAAGAAGGCGTTGGGTGCTCTGTTGCTCAAAGATGTCCGGAAGGACCCCCTAAACTGCCGATCTGAACTTGAACTCTGTAACGATCCTTGCTGCAGAGGGGATACATATCATAAATTCATATACAACTTGGATACAATTAGAGGATAATTCCAGAGAGAAGAGCAGAGGGGAGGGGAAAGTAGCAACTGCTACAGTTCAGTTCATCTTCGATAAATCCTAACTCACTCGACTCCAGATTACATAGGCATCTTCCAGTACGAGCTGGACATAGCCAGGTTTGGGCCAGGCTTGATCCAGTGTGCTTTGGAGTTTTGACTCTGTCCTCTTTGTCGACCTGGGCTCGGCCCCATACATTGCATTGGCCCGGTAAATGACAAACTCCATTAAGTGGAACAATGCCAGCTGCCTCGCATCTGATGGGGAAAATTGCACATTTGTTCAGGTTAGCCCGAAGCGCGTGACCAAACAGCAACAACGGCACAGAAACGGTGTTGTTGTCGGAGGCAGTGGGATTGACGAATATGGCCGCATCATCCGCGTAAATGCTGGTTCTCGGGCAAACAGATGGTAGGGTCAGAGGGGAGAGAGCCTAAGATAGATCAACCTTGAGTAACAACCAGTGTAAAGGGGCCACAACTATCGTGAAGAGCTTAGAGATGTGCACAGAAGATGAAGCTTCTAAATACAAGCCGAAGCTGAAGCTCGTAGGCTAAAGGAAGAACTGGAAATACATGCTGATCCTGCCATTGATCCGAATTATGAATCTCCAGAGGAACCATAAGAGGATGCTGAGAGAAGTAGCTTCAGATTCTTAGGCTCGGATTCTCCTTGCTAGCCATCACACCAAGGCCAAGAGCAATGCACATCAGCGCGACAGAGAAACCCATGCCCTTGATTTCCTCATAGAAGATGGACCACCTTGACGTTGATGGAAGTGGCGGCGGCGGAGGGTTGTTGGGCGAGGATTCGGCCGGCGGTGGCGGCGCGTCGGCCGCACACCGCAGTGGCAGGAAACCCGACCCAGACCGAAACCCACCTGCTGCGTGACGAAGAGAAAAGCCTTAGCTTCGATCTGCGAAGGGAGAGGGGGGGGAAGGGGACGAAGATTACTACCTGGATGCGCGGCGGTGAGGCGCGAGGAGGCGGAGCGGGGGGCCGTGAAGTGCGAGGAGGCCGAGCGGGGCGTAGTGAAGCGGGACGCGGCGGAGCGGGCGGCGATGTACCGCGCCGCGGTGGAGCGAGCAGTGGGGCGCGCGGCTGCGAGTCGAATACCGGCATTCAGGACTGCGGTCGTCGCCATCCCAGGCCCGGCGGGTTTGTCGCCGACGAACTCCCCGGGCGCCGGTGTGGTCACTGCGGATCGAGATCCTCTGACTTTGAGCGAAAAACTGCAGAGGGACGTCGTTCGTCGTCGTTCGCTCGATGCGCATCGGACGGCAGCAGCGGGAACGAGCTGCCTGCTTCATCATTCGCTCGGTTGGAAGGGAAAATGCGGCCCATGCGGCCCGGTCTAAGCTGGCCATCGCTCTCGCCTCGACTCACACATCCTCGTCGGCCAGTTGCTCTCGACTCGGCGATTCCCCTAGGGTTCGCGACGCCGGCGGCCGGAAGGGAAAGAGCAGCCGCTGCTTCGTTAGGGCGCGACGCCGGCGGGAAGGGAATGAGAAGCTGCTGCTCCGTTAGGGCGCGACGCCGCCTGAGCACGGAGACGGCGCCGCGACGCCGCCCAAGCACGAAGATGTCGGAGCTAGCCGCTGCTGCGTTAGGGCGCGAAGCCTGCCTCCTCCCTGTACTCGCTCGACGCCCAGGAAGCTAGCAGCGCCAAGTCTTCTCAGATGGCTGCTCTGCTGCTTGCCTCCATCGCTCTACTGTTTGCAGTTTCAGTTGTGCACAAAGAGCAGAGAAGCAACGACAGCAAGAAGGGTACACAAAGAGAAGCCAAATGCCAAATGTGGATTGTAACTGCTGTGAATTGAGTGTACTCTCCTGTGAGTAGTGTGACTGGATGTTAAATTCAGCTTGTAATCATGTGATTTTAGTTGAGTGTATATTATTGTGAAGTGGAGTTGTCAATTTAAGAGCGTATAACCGATGCTGTTAAATAAAGAGGATATCACTGATGATGTCAATTTGAGAGCATGACTTTCCAGGAATACAATGCTTGCTTTGACTCCTGAATATACAATGAGTACATCTCTACAATATATGGCAAAAGGGATGCAAATCCAGTGAGTCTACCTCTAGGATATATGGCAAAAGAGATGCAAATCCAGTGAGTCTACCTCTAGGATATATGCAAAAGGGATTGAACTGAACTAAATGGTGCTCAGAACTGAACTTCAACTGAACTAAATGATAGCTTGTGCCCAGAATTGATCCAAAACAAAAGTACTTCACCACAACCTAGTAAAAAGGTCATCTGTGATTGGTCCCTGTAAATAAAATAAAGAAGTAAGATTTTTTTAAACAATCATGATCTCTAAATCTGTATACTAACTATATGAGCAATATTACCGTCAATAGGCTAGTGAAGCTGAGATTGGCATTGTAATCTTCAGATTCCTTCAATTTATCACTACAAACACTGTCATTTGTAACTTGTACTTGTGTGTGTGCTTCTGATTGTACTTGTGCACTGCCACTGCCTGCATCTTCTCCAACCTCTTGTATCTTGTAATGAAAATATGAAATACAGTTGGAGAGTTATGAAAATTGATAGACATAATGATAACATTGAAAACTAAATTGGTATTTAGAACATACCTTGTCTCTCTTTTTTCTGGCTTTGTGCTTCTTGTCGAGCCAAGTTCTTTTTCGTTTTGAAGTTTTTGTTTCGACCTCCTTTTTCTTTAGTCGTGCATTAATCAACAAGTCATTTGGTGGGCTGGCCTCTGCGGGAATTGTATATGGATACCGAGATGTGCTTGTACATGCATTGATTTTTTCTTCAATTTGCTTACCAAGGATGTCAAGTGTACTGTCCACCAACATGACACATTCTGGAAAGTTGGATGCTCGATCTGCCAAATTATGAAATTTGTGGGACATATATCTGTAGCTAAGCATGGCATCCATATTTGGATTTACGATTATATTTCTTCCCTCATTGTCTTGTACAGTTCCACTCCGTGCTTCACGTGTCCAGCGCTTTAACACATAATGTGGTGGTAGCGACTTGATATTCATCAAATCAAGAACTTTAAGAGCATGACCACACAATATTCCAATTCTATCAAATTGCCGGCAGCCGCACACAACTAGTTGTTTCGAAGGATCACCAATAACTTTATACTCCTCCTCAAATGTAAAATCTCCCACTAGATATTCATTAGAGCCATCCAATGTCTTGGTACAAGCTGACAATGATATTTCATATTCACCTTGAAAAGCTTCAAATATACCAGGTGTATATAGCTTGCTAGCCTGCACCAACATAGGTGGTGGTCTCCTCATACATAGCTTAGGCAACTTTTTCCTTGATTCAAATTCTAAATGCAGCTCTTTATTTCTTTTTCCTTGCACCACCCTTTCAAAATGCTTAAAGAACCGGATGATATCAAAATCAGATTTGAAATGGATTTTCAAGTCATTGTTTAGACTCTCACTCAATTGTGTACTTCTCATTCCTAATGTGAAGACATCCTTCATATAGCATTCAGCCCATTTTTCTTTTAACTTATATATGCTATCCAACCAAGTTTGCTTGCTCACCTTTTTCCGCATGAGGTCAAACTTTTGTTCAAATTCTGCCACGTCTTCATACTCAAACATGCACGCGCTAAAATCTGATAGGATACTCGGTTCTTCATTCTCCTCTATTTTCTTATCTTCATTCTTCTCTTTTTTCTTTTGTCTTTTCTTCTCCTTTTTCTTCTCTTCATCATCCTCTTCATGTAGATGTTTGATAGCATTTTGCATAATATGAAAGGTGCATAGTCCATGCCAGGCTTGTGCAAACACTTCTCCAACTGCCTTTGCCATTGCAGCATCTTGATCTGTATAGAATGTTTTAGGAACCTGTCCTTTATGAGCATTTAGAAAGGCCTCAAACAACCACTTGAAGGATGCAAAGGTTTCATCATACATGAGAGCAGCACCAAAAACTACAGTTTCTCTGAAGTGATTGAATCCGACAAAAACTCCAAAGGGCCTGCTCTCCTTGTTTGTTCCAAAAGTAGTGTCAAAACTGACAACGTCACCAAAATGTGCATAGTCCATTACCATTTTAGCATCAGCCCAAAATATGTTTGATATTTGTTCTTCACAATCCATTTGCAATGCATACTGGAATGATGGGTTTTCAGCAATCTTGTCTTGAAAATACTTAAGCATGCTACCTGCTTGGCCATATTTCATTTCTCGTTGGCGCTTGGTTCGCAAATAATTCTTGTGATCACGGATGGTATAGCTAAGATTGAGTGGCCCACCAACTTGACGACTTGCAAACTCATGTGCAGCTTTTGGACCAATACCTGCATCATCTGCCATTCCAATTTCAAAAGCTTGTAACTCTGAAATTTTGCTTTGTGAAACCAATAAGTGTAATGTTTCTGGCAGGTGTAGTGTGTGATTATGTTCCAAAACCAGCGCAGATACTTTGAGATTTTCATTATTTCGGTCTACTTTGAGATTCATATGGACTTTGCAATCAGTTCTAGTTTCAGCTCGAGGGCACTTTGTTAAATGATCCCTTTTGTCTTGTGATCGATGACCCTGATTTGCGCAAACAAATCGACATGATGTAATTTTGCCATCAGATGGCCTTTTGTTGGTATATCTTTTTCTGACCTCAAAGCCTTTCTGCCCGCTGTAACTCAGCCAAAATGCCCATGCCTCATCTGAATTTCTGAATTCCATGCCAACATGAGGTACAAAACCAGGGAGTACATCTCTTCAATGTAAGAAAATCATCAGTTAGCTAACTAAAATCTGTGAGATCTGAGGCTAAATTAAATGTACTTGGGAAAGAAAATTACTTATTGCGATCAGGATCTCGATGTGTTGTGTCAACCTCATCTTCCATCTCAGTTGCCTCTTCCATAAGAAACCGGATGTTTGATCAAGATCAAGCAGCTACTTGCATTAGAAAAGAAGAAATCCAGTGAAGTTACAAGCAATCTGAAGGTTGGAGTTCGTAGAGGAACGGAGAAAGGCAGACTTACCTGAGACTGACGAGCAAAGCACCGCGTCCCCTGCAGGTTCCGGACGTTCTGTTTCTGGTCGAGAGCGCGCCAATTTCTTCCGGTCTCGCGCCTTTTTCTCGCGCTACTCTGTCCACGCTTCGCGCGCATTTGTCAGATTGGGCTGCTTGGGCCGCTTATTTCCGTTGCCAGGTGAGCGAACGAGGGAGGCAGGTTCTAGCTTACGCGAGCGTCGTCGGATGCGGAACGGACGGACCTAACAGATCAACGTCCCTCTGCAGTATTTGCTCCAAAGTCAGAGGATCTCGATCCGGTCACTGCGGGTGGTCTCGGGGAATTTTCCTGTTTTCTTTTTTCTTTTTTTCTTTTTGCAGGAGTTGGTGGGGTTTTGAGACGTGTGAGGTCTTTTTGGAAGATTTTCGAAATGGGGAATTGGGGAGCGTTCACCGAAAATCAACAAATTGTCCGCCGATCTAAATGTTCGTGTTCGTTTTGGGCTTTAGGCCACAGGTCCTCGCATTGGGCAAATTGGGCTTTAATTCGCTTGGCTATTTTTAAAAGAAATGTGTAGAATGCTCTTTGCCATGTTTTTTTTTTACACGTCTTTGCCATGTTTGTATGCCCACAAAAACTACTCCTGGCCTGCCAACATGTACCACCTACATAGGGAAAATGGCAAGGATTAGCTCACATAACTACACACATATGACATATGGTTCCCCCTCAAAAGAAAGAAAAAAGGTGATTGGCACCGAAAAAATATCGACGCGGTTTTTCTAACTTGCTATGGCAAAGTCACTCCGACATAAAAACCGACGGTCTAGATCGAATGCAAGTACTATTTTGGAACACTATTTATAGAAATTACTGTTTGAATCTACTGTAGCCAGCACTGTTTATTGCTCATGTACCGTTCAATCTAGACTGTCACTTTTCAAGGATGAAAACATAGCAAAGTCAGAGGTACTGTTCAACTTGGACTTTACCATAGCAAGTCAGAAAATCTTGTCAGGAAAAAATAAACACTCACGCAATAAGCATGACCCCAATTGGACTAACTGGTAAATTGGGGTCGATTTATTGTTTGTTTCCTCCGTTTATCAAAATAATGCAAGCACGCCCACACCATATGCAAATACAACCCTCCCTCCGGGCCAAAGCTCCCAAGGTGCTCTTCCTGAACGGGCATGGAGCGAACCCTAGGCTGTTATAGGACACCTCCCGCACCCGTCCTTGTTGTTGCGCGCCACGGTGGAGGCAGGGCTCGTCTCCAGATAGAGCGGGCAGTCTCACGGTGGAGTGTCCACGTGGTGTCGTGGAGAGGGGTTTGGGCAGCGCGTTCGCATATCCGGATTGGCACGACGAATCGATGTCGCGACGCAGCCCCTTCGGAGGAGGCTTGACAGCATGGCGAATCCTTAGTGCTACACAACGTCACAATGGGGACATGTTATTGTCCCATATAACTTTACATCATCATGATCAAGGTATGAATCACTTTCATCACTATCTTCAACCACAACACTAAGTTTGATTGCCTTCAATGCAAGATTGTTTTTCTTTGATCCATGCACACAAGCAGTAGCAACCTCCGAGGTCTTGTTCAACATGTCCATGGTGACAAAGTTCGCCAAAACATCACTTGGTGTCATTGATTCATAATCCGGTCTTGAGTGGATCATCATCACCATAGTATTGTCATAGGGAATGATGGCTTTGAGGAACTTTGATTTGAACCATTCATCATCATAATCTTTGCAACCATGATCCCCCACGGCTAACGCAAGAGATTAGAGCCTCCTAAAAAGCTCCTAGGATTTCCCATCTTATAGCTTGATGAAGTCATCGACTTGTTGTTGAAGTATCATTTTCTTCGGTGTTGAATGCTCGTGTTGCCTCCATATAAATTTTCAAGATAATCCCATGCATCATTGGCGGTCTTAGGCGCTACACATCCTGCCAGCGTGGCGGCTGCGGGACCGGAGTATGTGTAGCGCCTAAGGCTAAGGTTTAAGTTAATGCTGGCCATCGGTTGTTTTTTTAGGCTATCCGGGGCATGATTTTTTTTGGCCCGAGGCCCAGCATGACACGGAATAGCGAATTGTTTTTGGCTGGGCCAGGATTTTTCACTTTTAGGCACGGGACGACATGAGCACCGGACAAAAAAAAATTCTTTCCTCTTCCTCTCTATTTTTCATATTTTTTATATATTTTATGGAATATTCTAAAGCAAAACATGACAAAAATATCGAAATTGGTCGAGCAAGCCTTTGGGCCTGTGCCTTGTCGGGCTATGCACAACATAATAAGCCGTGTTTTTTCCATTCGAGGCGGGTGGACCGACACGACAGGAAATGATGTCAGGCTGTATCGTGCTCGGGCCGTGCCGGGCCGCTCCGATGACCAGCATTAACTTTCACCTGCTTCCCTGTCCATTCTAGGTTCGGGACGCGGAGTCAGGGCTTCGGAGCGAGTTGATGACGATCTCTAGCCCCGCCACCTCCACCGCCACTGCTTGCATCTATGCGGCTGGTCCGGGGTCTCGTCGCCAGGCGAGTCTCGTGCGCAGGTACGAATTGGTCTGGGACGCCCAGCCCTCCGACCTCACAATGGCGGCGGCCGCAGTTCCCCGCCTCGCCGCTGTGCGCTGCACCCAACGCGACCCCTCTTACCTATTAAGCTCGACCACCTCCCACACCCTCCTCCCGACCGATCCGGCCCTTGACCGCATCCCACCCGCTCCTCCCCGCTGGTTAAAACTCTTTCTAATTGCTAACAAGGGGAGAGGTAGCATTTTTTAGACCGCGTGGGAAAAGTTTGATAAATATAATTATACTCATTTTTTTTCTTTTTTTTCATATTGCCTTATTAATTTCCATATGTTCTATATTATTTAGTTATCATGGTTAACCCTATTGCACTATTAAAATCCATATTATAACTTGCTAAATATTAATTATTGTATTCTAAATCACATAGTTGCAATGTATCTAACAGAAAAGTATATCTGATTTGTGTTAACAATGTTTTTGTGTGTGACGCATTTTCTCTTAAGAACATATTGAAGTGGAAACACTTTAAATGTGAAAATAAACATAGAGAAAAAATTTATATTTAATGAATTGTATAGTGTATATGTATTTTTTAGATTTCTTTATGTTTTAATATTATTCGATTTATTGGTAGAGATTTAAAAACATACAACCTAATATATTTTAATAGAGGTTTGTAGTGTATGATTAGGTAAGTAAATTTATAGAAGCTTCTGGAGTATGGATTGAAATGTTGCCATGATTACTTTTATGTGATCAAATTTATCTTACAAGTTACATGTTCTGTGTTTGGCACATATGATGAGGTGAGTTGCTACCTCTCAACCATCGTTCCCCTTCTCACCTGCTCCTTGCCTCCTCTTGGCCGCATCTCGAGACAGCGATGACATTGGCATTGGCTGCATAACCATCATTCGGTGCCAGGAGGAGTCTTCACACCTTGGGAGTCGCCATCTTCCCATGTCGCCCAGGGCCAGCTAGAAGCCTTGGCAGGGTTAAGGTCGGTGTTCCCGCAAGCTCGAGGTGATCGATCGAATGGGTCCAACTCACCCAAACATCGGCTTAGACCAGTTGTTCGTTTAGACATGCAACCTGGCCACAACAACACTAATCCCTATATAAAATAGTTTAGGTAGAAACTGTACCTAGAAATAGTTTGAGTAAGAAAGTAAACCATATGTAGTGGAAAGGGTATTAAAACAGAGTTACACTGATCATACTCATAAGACAACGTTACAAAACAATGGCACACGAGGCTAGCCTCACTCCGGTCGTAAGTTATCTACGACACAAATAGAGAAGAAACATGAACATTTAGTTTATCTGCACTTGTTCCTTTCTTATGACAGGTTGCATCTTAGTTTCCATTTAGCCAATTTTTGATAAGATACGTAATATTTTTTATAACATTAAAAGTCATATGAAGTATACGCAATATTTTTAGCAAAGGGGCATTCTATAAGTTTATTGTTTCCTTGTCAGAAAAACAACACATCTTACTACACTGCCAATTTCTTTATAGCCAAATTATCTTGGACTAGAATCACATTTCAATGAACAAACCACATGAAATTTTTAATTTTTAGTGGCATTTTACTTTCCAAATGTACTTACAAAGGAATCTGGGTGTACATTCGGTAAGTCAAGGTACATAGAGCTAACCGTAAAGACACATGTTGTGGTTAATCCCCATATAAACTTGTCGACCCCTTCCCATAATTCAGTATCATTAATCGTTGAACTAAATGCAGCCATCCTGGTCATTTATTTCTAATTAAATCCCTTCTAAACACTATATTTAGAGGAGTTTCAGCCATAAAATGTGCAAAGAAACTTCTATTAGCTGTACAATTGTTATAGAGAGAAGGATATTGATGTGGCAGAGGTGAATTCTGAATTCCCTAGCCACCAATTGTCTTTCCAGAACCTCGTATTCTGACATTTTGCAATGTCGAAAGAACCCCTGGCAAAGAAATCCTATTTAACTCGCATAAAGTCTTTCATAAAGCGGAATCGAAAGGCCTTGCATCAACTTGGGTAGCAATTTAGAGTGAAGATATATTTATTTTAAGCATCTATTTTCACACTCCTTCCTCATTTAAAATTTTAAACAATCACTTGTTGAGTAAACATTTGCTTTTACCTCCAGCAACCTCGCCTAGATCACCTTAATCCTTTGGTCGGCTGATGATATTACACTTAGTTAGATGATATTTTGTGTGTGTCCGTGGTTTGCCAAAAGAAACACGATCTAAAATAATCTAACCTCATGATACAATTTTATGTATCTCCACGTGAACATCGGCAAACTCGTAAGAAGATAATTAATTAGAACCAGACAATCTTTGTATAATGATAATTTACTATCCAGCAAGCAAGCTTTTTCTCGAAACAATCTTCGGCGGATTTTTGTTCTCCATTTTTCAATCTTCTAAAGTGAATCGGGATTCCCAAATATCTTAAAGGGAGTACTCTAGATTCGCAAATAAATAATTCTTTGTATTGATTCTTCATTTATTTTTCTCTACCAGAACAAAATATATTGTTCTTATTAAAATTGATTTTTAAACCCGAATGTTGCTAAAAAAAATGCAGAGGATTAATTTCATGTTTATTCCAAAAACAACAAGAGGGCATTCTCAAGCATGCGTATTCTTCTTCACTTTCTAAGAAGGATTTTTGTTGCTAACAAGCCATTCTAGCAAACAAAAGAGCTACTTCTCTCAAAGAGGAGCAAAGGCTAAGCGGAACTCCTTCCTTCGTGTCATCTGATCATCCATTTGGCCATCTTCCTTTTCTTTAGCAAGTAATGTATCAGCAACTATATTGAATAGCATAGGGGAGAGACGATGGAAAATGCTATGTTGAACCGGGCAGCATTTGCTCTGGGCAGGTGGCGCATTTTTATTGGTAGCAATGAAAGCTGGGTCCACATGAGTGTGTAGATACATTATGAAGATAAACAACAATATACCAATTGAATACATCATGTGGGATCCGCATTGGGAGAGAGAGAGAAAACGTCCCTCGCTTCCATAACAGAGTCACGAAAACAGGACTCTCTCCTGCACGGAGGCGGCTCGAGACGATCTGCCGGCCTGGATCTGAGCCAGTGGGGCTGATGCTCGGGGCCATGGCGGCTACCCCTGCAGGCTTGAGCTCATTGCTGCCTTGAGCCTGCACGGGCTGTAGCTTCCTCCAGGTCGACCAGGATCTTCCCGGGATAGCTCCCGTAGACACGCAGTACGATGAGAAGACTGCAGCCGTCGTTGTCGACTTGTCGTCACCGTCGCATGATGCATGTATTCCGCATCGCCGAACGCCACGGTTCCGTACTGCGCCGAGAAAGGCAACGACACCTGGGCCGCCGAGGCTCCGTGTTGGTTCATCCTAGTTCGTCCAGCTCACCCCATACCATGTCGTAGACATCATCGGAAAGGGGAAAGCTATCGTCTCCAGCCAGCTGACTCTGACACAAGTGACTTTGGCGGACGGAGCAAGTTTTGCTGCAGGTGCATGTGGCCTCTGACAGATGAATTATTATTAAAACGTATTCATAAAACGTATTCATCGTGTGACCAATTTCCATGAAATTTATGGCACAGAACCCCTGACAATAGTTCATGGCCTGATGGCACGGAGCAACCCCCGTCGGGTTCTCTTTATTCACTCTCGAGAGAGGATCTCTCTATCTCAAGTCTTTGTGGGTTTAAAAATAATGACAGAGAATGAAGTTGTTCTTTTCCCCTCTAAAACTGGCAGCGGGCTCCTGACCCCCGCGTCGTCCTCCCAGGGCGATACGGGGGAGCCCCTCGCGCCGCCACACTCCTCCTGCTTCGCCGCTGCCGGAGGGGGCCCGGCGAAATCGCCGCGCGCCCCCGGGGAAGGTGGCGGCGGGGCGGATCTCCTCTCCTCGCGTTGCTCCTGGCGTGGGGAGAGCTCGGCGGCGGCGGATGCGGCCGGCGGCGCGGTGATGGCGATGGGTCGGCAGGGATGCGGCGTGGTGCGGTGGCGGCGGGGATGCAGCGGGCTCGTGCTCGCGCTTGACCTGGGCGTGGGTCTTGGCTCGGGGGCCAGGGAGTCGCGAGGAGGTGGCTCCGTGGTGGGAGGTGGCTCCGGCCAGGAACCGCGGTGGTTCTTGGCTTCGGGTGGCGCTCCTCCCCGCCTTGCCGGCATGGTGCCGGTACGGTGCGGCGACTAGTGCTGCGTCCGGTGGCCCTTCGTCAGCTCTGCGGGTCTTGGTGGCAGCTTGGTCGCCGCTGCTCTCCGCGATGGGAGGGTGGCTTGTTCGGTGGTGGTGGTGGCTGAGGTGGAGGAAGGTGGATGCCGGGGCGGCGGCCCCGGATCGTGGGTTCGGCATGGTTGGCGCAGCCAGGGGCGTCGTGCCCGCCATGGCCGACGCGGAGTGAAGCTGCAGCGGCGGGGACGGCGGGTCGAGGGAGGTTGGATGGCTATGTGCGATGGTTGCGCCGCCCTCGCGCATGAGGTGTTTGGATCAGTGGGCGTGCAGGCCGGCGGTGCCGCGGGTCTCCCCGCCTTGGCCCGGCTGCGTGGGGCTGGAGAGTCTCGAGTGCTCCGGGCGAAAGCCTGACGACGCGACGCCCGTGGGCGCCGTTCTCCCTCTTGGGGGGTCGTCTTGGAGCTCCTCGATTCTCCTCAGTCTCGGACCTCCTCTTCGGGTGAAGACCTGGACCCTGCTGTGCAGGGTCGGACGACGGCGTCGATCTTCGTCGCCTCCCCTCTTGAGGGCGTCGTCTTGAAGATGATGGTTCCTTTGTGCGCGCTCGTGGGCTGGACTCACACAGCATCGTGGTTGGCAGCGGCTGACGATGTCTTGGGTGCTTTGGTGGCGTTGCGAATTGTGTGGCAACGATGACGGTGGTGAGCGGAGCCGGGTCGCGGCTTGTCCTTCGTCACCGACTGTCCGCGTTGTGTCCCGCTGTGAAGTCGTGAAGTCGGAGCTGCGTGTCTCGGGGTGGGCAGGCTGGGCAACGATGCCACTTTTTCTACAGTGGCCGCGCGGATTCCGTGGGTGCAAGGTGTGCTTCTTTCTCCGGTGAAGCTCTTCGTTGAAGTCGGAGCTGCCTCTTCCTCGACGCTTTGGGTCGACTGTTTGGCATAGGCCGACATGGTTTTCTGCGTCGGCTGCGGCGAGGACTTCGTCGGTGGTCGCCGAAGGTGAAGTCGGAATCGCTTGCTCGGGGAGGAGTGACGACGATGACGCTCGATGACGACCTAGATGGTGTTTTTCTCTCGGCGGCGTGTGTGTTCCTTGTGGGTAGCCAGGTCGGCCGGGTCTGCCCAATGTGGTGTTTCATGACTACTTTGGTGCACTTGTAACGGTTTCCGGCCGATTCCCCGCTAATGAACCGGTCAATTCACTCCTACATTTTTTAATAAAATGAGGCAATGTTGCCCGTTTTGTTCAAAAAAAAAATAATAATAATGACAGATCATGGTCATCATTTACACTGAATACCCACACTCATGAAATTATCTATCCTCTCACACCATTTTGGTTCGAAATCTTTTGTGCGAAGAGCTTGCCGTAAAACTGGCCATTTCAGTATGGATGTTGTATAATATTGTTGACTGGGTGAGGAAAATTGTGGGTATCCTCATAACGGTCAAAAGGTGGTCTGTCGTGTAGGTGACTAGTTGTAACTCACTCTGTTTTAGGACCGAGATCGAACGGGATTGGATACACACGAAAGGTTTTACAGGTCCTGCTGCTTGAGTCCCGTTCACACGAAAAACACGTTGTATGACATGCATGGATTTATCGTCCTAACGAACGCACTACTAATAATTGGATCCAATGCAGCTGTATCCATTCAGTGTCCGGTATCGTAGTGTAGACGTGTACGTAGTGTACCTTGCAGCCAATGGTTTTTTCCTCCATCAATCTTCTTCTTCCATAAATATAAATCTTTATCTTTACCTATAATATATATATATATATAATAATAAAGAAAGAGTTGCTTCTTCCAAAATTTTCGTCCAACTTTTTATTATCCTTATTTTTCAAACATAATTACGGAACTGCCACCGCTTATAAGTTGAAAAAACGTTTCGTCCGACCGAACTGGGCCAAACTTCTGGCTTCTTCCGTCGAATCGAACTGGACACTGGGTTAGAGAGGGGACAACGGCAGTAGAGATGGGGATGGAGCGAGAAGCAGCGGTGCTCCGGGCTGGTGTCAGATGTGGCCGAGCTCCCGGATTTGGCCGCCGGTGGTGGAGAGGGGCGGGCCTCCTCCGCGTCAGCGTTGGGCCGCCTCTGTGGCACTGAGCAGAGGACGCGTACATCTCCTGCCCGCGCTGCGCTCTGTCGCCTACGAGCACGCGCACGTTTTCTGCAGCTGTGCGTGGTGGAAGGATTGGGGCTGAGATACTCGCCTGCTCGTTTTGGTGCTGACCTGTGGAGCAGGAGGACTGGGCTGGGGCTGGGGTGCTCGCCGTGGATGTGATTTTTGCTGAATTTTTTGATAGATAGAGAAGAAGAGATACAGTAGTTGTTTTGCTATGTGTTGCTCCTGCTACTGCTCGTCGTCGTGGCGTTGTTGCCGCCGGTCCCGACCCGCACGCGTCGACCTACGTATATGATCTCGCCGGGATTCATACAAACATGCACACGCAGCTACTAGCAGAGATGGTTAGCTCCTTGCCTGATGGATGCGATTCTATCAGATGCTTTTGGCCACAACACACCACGTACAAGCTGGTTCAAGCAGCTCGATGGATCTTGGCAGACACAACAACTAAGCACACGTAATAGTTTGCTAGCCACAGACTTGGGTCGTGCCTGGTTGATTTCTTTATTGCCTGAGCAGAGCTCATAGATCAATTACAGGGTACAAGATATTATAGAGCTATATTGTTATGTTTTGCTGATGAATTTTAGTGCCGTATAGAACTGGATTTTGGTGTTGCTGGTAGCTGTTAATTCACACTGATTTGTAGATGTTGCTTATAGAATTTTGTCGCGGTTCATTGCTATGTGCTAACTTAATGTTGTTGTTTTCTGTTGATTATTTGTTGTTGGAAAAATATCAGTTGAAATTATAGCGATGGAATTAATAGTTATGACATAGGTTATTAAAATATATAAGAGAGAATATAGAAAAACAGAGAATATCTAGAAGGCAATCTTTTAGACAGTCGTCTATATTGGACATATAAACACCTAAATATAGACAAACTGCTGAAGATACTCTTATAACTGTACCAATTGAATTTGCTATAGCTAACAAGATGGGTCATGTTCGTGCCATACAAAGAGCTAGGGAGGTGTCGTAGGGCTGAGACCCATTAATCCGGGGCACATGCGCAAGGCATGCTGAACATGACAACGATTGTATACATGCACTCTATCTTCCTATACCTGCTGCAACACAACGTGCAATGGTCCAACATAATGAACGTGAAATGCTACTTATCCCGCAAGAAAAGGTCGCACAATGTAGTGTCGTAGTTTACATAGCAAATACAACTTTTGTTGACGGTGCCATGACAATCGTCCATTCTTGACAATAGTCCTTGTCAAAGAACATTTTATCTTGTCGATAATATATTGATTTGCTCTGAATCCTATGATGTAGTCGCCCTCCGCAATCCTCGCTGCAGCAGGAGGGCGAGGCCGCTCCCACTTGTTGAACCGAAGATGAAGAATTTTTTCTCTTCCGTTGCAACGCACGGGCATGTTTGCTAGTATAAATATAAATATAAGAGCCCCTTCCCGACACCACCAGCAAAGAGTGCGTTTGATGGCCTGCAGATTGCCCCGTCGGGCCCTGCCAGTGGAGGCAGGCTAGTTCTCGCCTCAGCCACTTCCAGTTCCAGCGATACAATCGTGTGACGTGCTTCCGCTCACTCTCTTTCTTCTCTTTTTGGTCTTACTTCTTCTCATTCCTTCTAATCATTGCTACAGTTCTCGATTCAAAATACACTCTACACGAAAATGATTCGGATTAACGATATGGTTCCATTCCGACAGTCGGTTCCAGTGGCGTAGCCAGGAATGGGCTGCAACCCAGGCCAGAAACGAAGGGCCCAACTTTTAATTGGGCTGGGCTGGGCTACGCCCCAGGCCAAATCTAAAATTTAGGCTGATTTTTCGGCCCACGCCCAAGGTTTTGGATTTCGGCCGAGATTTCCGAAATTTCACCGAAATTCGTCCATTTCGGCCAGGACCGGTACAATAATTTACCAAACGAAACTTCCTAATTTTTGGGGATTTTTTGTTGAATTGTCTAAAATATTTCATATTGGGTCGAATTTAGTTTGAAAATCCAAAATTTAGTCAAATTTTCGTCAAATTTCGTTCCAAAGTTTAAGTTTTGGCTCTTGAATTTCATCCGAGATTTACCGAAATTCACCGAAATTACCGAATTTCGGCCATTTCGGTCAGGCCCGGTAAAAAAACAAAAACGAAATCCAAAACCCTGCCCACGCCCCAGGCCACGGCCCGTGTAGCCTGGGGCCTGTCTACGCCTCTGGTCGGTTCTGACTTTCGTCAACCGCTACCTTTTAATTTTGTGTTCATGTTTGAAGCTTTTTGAGACGAATTTTGTCAAATTCGTCGCACAGGATCGGCCGTTTGAAATTTCCTTCGACTTGCAGCTTCACCTCGCCATTTCACACAACTCTTTGTGTTAGAAGTTTTTTGTTTTGGTGGCTGTAGACGAATAGATGTTGTGCCGTATGTGTACGTGTTTAGACTGTTCCTGATGTATGTTTCGGTCGCACATAATTCGATAGAGAGCTAGATCAAGCAAGCACGCAAGCAGCTGGATCAATCCAGCTAGCTTAAGCAAGCACGCAGGCAGCTGGATGAATTCGATAATGAGCTAGTTACATGAAGAGTGTGTGCGGCACTCGGACATGGGGAGCTTCACGACGCCGACCATGGGAGCTTCGCGGCGGCCATGGGGACGCAGCTGCCCGACGACGCGACGGAAGCTGCGGCAACGGGGTCGCGGAGGCGTGCCGCCGCCGCCCACCGCTCGCCGCCGCCCACCGCTCGCCGCCGTCGCACGCCGAGATGGTGATCGTCATGGATATGTCACATGTGTGGTGGTGAGAAGTAGCTTCACCTAGCTGCGAGTAATCGTCACTAGATACAAGCATGTTGTTTGGTTGAGCAGCATACACCGGGCCTGGCCTAGAGACATGCAGGTTACCAACAGGGATGCACAACATGGCCGGGAGGGTGGTTTTGTGAGACCTGGCCCTGGCCAACTAAGTTTCACGGGGCTCAAAATTAAATGCAGTCTACCAAATGCGCCCAAAGAAGTTAGCATACCGAATACCGTCCTCCGTCATACGTCTGAATTGTAAGGCGTTGCTGCTGAACTATCTTTATCATGCATGTGCGGTTCATGATACGTATGTTTTGTAGGTAACATCAACTTCATGTCATTATTAGTTCATATATCCCTTAAACAACGGTGTTTCTATCTAAAAGCTATGGCTCCCAGTGGCATGGAACTTGCGAAGAAGAACAAGGTGGTCATTTTCTACACACTGGCGGTGCTGATGGCCACAAAGACAGTGGCAGCGGCAACGGGCATGGCGCAGCACGCTGACTCGCTGGAAGTGCCAGTATCGTAACTGCAACTGTCGTATTTGCTCGATATTTGGTTGGGCGTGCTGCGGCGCGTGCTGCTCATAGTCGCCACGCCGATCTGCTAGCCTCGCGTCAACGGGTTCTGATAATATCACACGGGTTACATGCATGTTGATGTTGTGTCGTTGTTTCAGTAGTCGTCGTCTAGTTCATCCTCGTCCGAGGTTCTGATGACACTTTCAGATTTCCTATCAAACTTGCATGTAGGCATGCTGAAATAGTAGCCGGTTCCGGTGTGACCGTTTGATTGTCCTTGCACTCGCATTTCTTGTTTCTGGTGCTTTTGTTGGTCATTTCTTCTATATCGGATTCGGTCCTTTTTCTTCTCTCTGCTAGGTGGTGGGTTCTGTGAGATATAGGACGTGTTTGGTTCCTCTCATGAATTTTGGCCCCTCCCGCACATGTGGCCGCCCGCGTCTGGTTGGGTTGATACATGGTTTGGCCCGATGTTTGGTTAGCTACAAACTTGGTTTGACAATGATCAGATGCAAAACACGGGTGTTTGGTTGTGTGCAACTTCTGTAGTTTGCTCACTTCTTTTAAACCTGATGGTCTAACCAATTTTTGCAACACAACAACACCATTAACACATCAACACATTCAACACTAACAATACACATTAGCACACTCAATCTCCAGGTTCATCACAACCCTAACATCAGGGCAATTAACATCAAGGGCTTCGACCCCTGACAAAAATATACAGTGTGTTGGCACTCATTTTTTACCGATTGCCAAATGTGCAAGTGATTCATGGGGAAGGACTCAAGCCGTATGGACGCGCTTGAGTTAAGCTGGAAGCAGGAAGGGAGCCAGGCCTGAAGTAACAGTTGGACGTGGTGAACCTAGTCACCACACCTCTGCTAGCAGGTCCGCGTCGCACGCGGCTGGCAGACTGGCCCGTTGCCTGGGAAATGGGTTCTAATATATCACAACTACGTGGTTACACTGTTTCTGAAATTCTATAAACGTACCTTGCATGTAGCGTAAGCAAGCTTAAATAATAGCCTAAATTTTGTACAGTCATATGCTTGTTGGTTATATTTTCTCATATTGGCTTCAGTCCGTTTGTACTTAGAAAAATCCGGTGGTTTGTTCCATGAGATATTGTATAGTTTGAGCGAGGAGGTAGTAAAACCAGCATAACATTCCATGGAATATGATTGTCACGCTGAGTTTGTAGTTTGACAGTTTCGTTGAGATTTAAGCGGTTTGGATACTTTTTCTCCATTATATGTATATTTCTTTTGTCAACAAATGTTTTATCTTGAGGGTGTGTAGGGGGGGGGGGGGGGGGGGGGGGTAGATCGCCCACCAGTGAACTTAATGTCCCATTCTAGAGCTGGGGTGCTGGTGGGGAGAGTACATATTGATCAAACTTAAAAAAAAAAATTGACTGAGAGCTAATTTGGAGCGGCCGATTCAAGCGTGCGCAGCCAGCCTGGCCCGATGCTACTTTAAAGACCACGCTGCCCTGGCCTAGGAGCGGTGTTGGGCATCCAAACGTCATGTCGTTGTAGCAGGCGGATCTGGCCTACTGCGGGCTACCAAACGCTCCCTATGTCGCAGTCCATGCTATCAACAATATATAGGTATGATCCCGTTGGCTGCACGACGAAAAATAGCCTGGCTATGAGAGAAAAATAGCAGAAAAACAACATCCCTAATTGTTGATTAACACTAATGTCATCCATCTCATATCGAATGTGGCTAGGGCTAGGAATATTCTCTAGGTCAACATAAGAACAACATCAGTAACATATATAATTTAGAACTCTTCACAATTTTCATCCTCCATAACAAGCCTGAGCTGATTCTACAACCAGAAACATGCTTCTTTGTCAAGGTCATGGAATTTCCTCATACATTCACTTGCTGTCCTTGTTGAGAAAAAAAAAACATGGTTAGATAGCTTGTAATTCATACTGCTCAAAAATAGAAAAATGGATAAATTTGGTTGATTTATTTACACGACACATGAGGGGATTTTCCATAACAAGTTAACAATAATAGGTATACGTAATAAGAAGTATACTGCTAGTTTTCAATGGTTCCAGCCATGGAACTTGGCAGGAAAATCAAACCTGCACCATACGTACGCGTTCATCTAACGATCTAGGAAGCCTCAAAAAAATCTAATGATCTAGGATCATTTGTTCTACCCACCCCGGAAATCACGTGCCGGCAAGCCACTCCAAAAATCAAATCGCAAACCGCCCCAGTCCTCCACTCCCACCAAGGCAGCAACCGCTACTTAAAAAAAAAAAAAGGCAGCAACCGCGACGCGCCCCGTCGACGCCTCCCATACCTCAAATATCGCCTCTCTCCGCTGCCACCCCACTCCTTGAACATCCAGTCTCCTCCCTCTAGAGCTGCCGCTTACTGTCATCCCACTCCCACTAACTCCACCGCCTCGAGCGACTGCTCCCCCATGCATGCATAACGCGGAGGCATCTACTTGGACACCACAAACTCAATGACTGACACTTTGTGAACGCTACAAGCGGCCCACTCCACGCACAAACTTCTCAGCCCTGACGTTGTGACATCTACGGATCTACCCATGGCCTGGATGCAGCACCTAGACACTACAGGAATATTCAGGTGCGCCGCCTAGGATGAATTTTAGGTTATCTATACATATTCATAGTCCAAAACTACGGGGCAGCACGTATGTGTAGAGAACTGTGGGATCCAATCGACTACATGCATATATCTTGTAGCTTCAAGGATTTGACCTGAACAGCAAATAAGAGCAATGTTGCAGCAGACCATAGTTTTTAGCGTGCAGGCCACTAATGCCACAAGAAGATGCAACCCACGCCTCTTATATTAGATTGTTCGCTATATATCTCTAGCTTTATATGTTTTACCACTTTACTACAACGTTGAGCTATAGTTTGTACATGATATATTCCAAGGTTCTATATTTTTTACCACTTTATTTATAAAGAAACATCATATACTGAACGTACATATTGCTGAACCTTTGTATTTAATCTACACATTTTGAATTTTCAATCTAGCATGAACTTCTTTATTCTCTCTTGTCTAATTATACATGGAACTGAGGAATCTCAACTAAATTGTATGCTACTAGACATCTTGGAGATGTGTGTGCTTGAATAAAATGCTTGGATATAGGGAGATAAGAAAATAACTGACCCCTTCATCATTCCACCTATGATGAGAAAGCCCTTCGATGAGATATTGTAGATTTTGTGGGCCTTATCACAGATATTGACGATGTCTTTCGCCATCGGTTGCTTCTTAAAGGTCAGGAATCCGAGCCATACGGAAACCCAGTAGCAGCAACATGGCTAGGTTCCCATTTAGCTTGATTAGTAAAGCCACCAGTTTTGCTCATTTGGTGGGAGCTTCAGGTAGTGGCTCTTCGCATGTGTAATCAACAGCTCCTGCAACCAATATGTTGTTAATTCGTGCAAGATTGGATTCAGAGAGAGTCAATGGTGATTGAACTAACAATAGGACATACAATATGAATAGTACATCCTACATAATTTTTTCAGCACAATCATAATAAGGTTCTTGTGTATGAAGCATTTTTGTAGATCATTATAACACTATTTATACAAAAAAATCATAGGAAGTAATTTTAGTTAGTAGCTATAATACGAGATTTGTTTTGTCACATAACTTTAGACTTCACATAGTAGTTGTGGAAATGGAAATGGATAGAGTGACCAAATTGAAAAAGTAATTATTGTTTACCCTAGAAGACCGGAGATCATGTTCATGCTAAAATACAAGGGGGGCTGATTGCTACTGATGAAGAGTTGGCTGGTGTCCCAAGCGAAGGCGTGGATGTAGCAAGCAGCAGTTTTCCCTCGATAACGAACCGAGGTTTATCGAACCAGTAGGACCTTGAAATCAACAACAAAGTGAATGTTGAAGATCTCTGACGCTTAATCTTCAACAGACATGGACCTGCACACACTCAACCAAAATACTTTCCCCCAACGGCGGAAAGGTTGTCAATCTTTCCGGTCTCGCAGAAAACAAAGCGGTTAATTGACTAGTGAAATAGATGAATTATGAAAATGGACCAGTGGAGTAATGATGATGAAAAGTGATGAATAAAGGTTGCAATTAATGTAAAAAGATGGACCGGAGGCCATGGGTTCACTAGTGGAGTCTCTCAAGTAAATAGAACAATCATATGATGGGTAAATAAATTACAGCTGGGCAATTGACAAGATTATAACACAAACTTAATCTAGCTATAACAAAGAGAACATGATAATATTTATGGAGGTATCACGACAAGGAACAAAGACCATTGAGTCCAACTGCATCTTTGTCTAAAAAGTCCACCGTGGGATCGCTATCCAGCCTGTCACCCATCGGTATTAAGTTGCAAGCAACAGACATTTCCATTAAGTAAAGTGCATGAAGTAAGCAATACTAATATCAAAAGAGACATTAACACCGCTGTTTTACCCTTAGTAGCAACAGCACACCCTCGCCCTTAGACGTTTCTGTCACTCGTGCCCAGGAACAAGAGGGGGCATGAACCCACTATCTAGCATAAATACTCTCTCTTGGAGATACACACAATCACTTGGCCAAAGTAACTACGCACATCGGAGAGCATGCAAGAACATAAATCAACATATAAGAATCATGCACAATCTGATCATAACTTTATAATCCATTGGATCCCAGCAAACACATCACATAGCATTACAATAGTCGATCTTGATCATGTTAGGCAGCTCACAAGATCATAAACATGAAGCACAAGAGAGAGAGACTACCATCTAGCTACTGCCATGGACCCAAGGTCGAAGGTGGGACTACTCACAAATCATCCCGGAGGAAGGCATGGCGATGAAGAGCCCTCCGGGATCGATCTCCCCTCCGGCAGGGTGCCGGGAACTGCTTCAGAATCATCCCTGAACTAGGGTTTGAGATGACGGCGCGTCGGGATGACTTCTCTGGAAAATAATGGCCGCCTCGACGTTTTTAGGTTAATTGTGAATTTATAGGCGTCGGAGGGGGCCGAGGGGACCCACCAGGAGCAGGGGCGGGTCCCACCCACGGGCCAAGGGGGGCCGCGGCTGGAGGCCGTCCCTGCCCTGTGGGTGGCCCCCAGGGATGCCCTTTGGTCTTCAGGTGTCTTCCGTCGAGTAAAAATTCCCCGTAAAGTTTCGTCCAATTCTGAGAATATTTCCAGAAGTAAATTTTCTGAAATACAAAAACAGCAAAAACAGGAAACTGGCACTGGGCATCCTGTCAATAGGTTAGTCCAACAAAATGCATGAAAATGATGTAATATGATAATAGAAACATGTGACAACATCACAAAACTAGCATGGATCACTCAAAAATTATAGATACGTTTGACACGTATCAGCATCCCCAAGCTTAACTCCTACTCGTCCTCGAGTAAGTAAGTGATAACAAAATAGTTTTTGATGAGACATGCAACCAACATAATCTTGATCAAGATAGTAATGCACAACACATGATGTGAATAAAGTGATCCAAAACAATTGTCTATAGTTGACATTAAGCAAACAATGATTAACATACGCTAGCTAACGAATGCTAGAAACTTTTCGTGAATAAGTGCATCGGAGACATGTAACCATACATAAGGTTTAGAAAGAAGAATTGTAAATTATGTCTCCAATGTAAAGGATCAATCATTCTTCAAAGCATCCAATTAGTCATTCATGAAAATAGCCAAGCTCAAGTCAGGTGTCCTAATCCATCTCCTTCACAAATCAACTGTTTCGAAGTCTACTCAACTAGTGCAAGTAAGAAGTGGCTTTGGCACCAAAATGTTATGGCAAAGAGAACAATGATGGAGGTTTGGAAGGTCAAAAAGAAAGGCTCAAACAGTGGAGAAGGTAACTGTAGGGAATATGCCCTAGAGGCAATAATAAAATGGTTTATTAGCATATTCATGATTATGATAATAGTTTATTATCCATGCTATAATTGTATTAAATGGAAACATAATACATGTGTGGAATATAAACACCAGGAGTCCCTAGTGAGCCTCTACTGGACTAGTTCGTTGATCAAGAGATAGTTAGAGTTTCCTAACTATGGACTTGTTATAGTCACTTGATAACGGAGTCTTGTCATTGGGAGAATGACTTGATGGACATGACCCAAATAAGAGTTGCAATTAATCGTGTCACAAGAGTTTGGTTGTCAACACTTTTAATTTATGCCAAATATAGTTTCCTTAGACCATGAGATTATATCACTCCCGTTCACCGGAGGAATACTTTGTGGACATCAAACGTCACTTCGTAACTAGGTGATTATAAAGGTGGCTTTCAGGTATCTCCGATGGTGGGTTGTTGGGTGATATGAATCGAGAGTGGGATTTGTCCCTCCATGTGATGGAGAAGATATCTCCAGGCCTTCTCGGTAATATAGCATCAAAAGTCTGCAGACATGTGATTAGGTTGTAATCACCGGGATCCTATATTATGGACGAGTAAAGAGAACTTGCCAGTAGCGAGATTAAACTAGACATGGGGATGTCGACGATTATATCTCAGGCAAGTAAAATATCGTGAGACAAAGGGAATCATATATGAGATTAATTAAATCTCCGGCATCGTGGTTCAATCGAGAAAAGGTTTTCGTTGAGTGTATAGGAATTAATATGGGCATCCCGGTCCCGCTGTTAATTATTGATATGATCATGTCTATACATTCCCGAACCCGTAGGGTCACACACTTAACGTTCCGATGAATTAGGTTTTGCGATGAATTAAATGATGAATTGACCGAATGGTGATTCGGAGTTCCGGATAAGATCAAGGACGTCACGAGAGGTTCCGGAAAAGTCCGGAGAATAAGATTCATATAAGGAAAGTAGTTTCCGGAGGTTTCGGAAAAGTTCCGGAATATTTCATAGGGTATCGGAAAGGTTCTGGAATGTTCTAGAAGGGTCTAGAAGTGGGACCACATATATTGTATGGGGCCCACATGGAGCAAAGGGGTGCAGCCACCACTTTAGTGGGGCGCACCACCTAGGCCCACATGGGCCAATTCGGCCTAGGGCAAAGGAGGGGTTAATCCCACTCCTAGTTGGACTAGGAGTTGGGCCTCCACCCCTTTAGGAAAGGGGCCCAAGGAGGAGTCCTAGTTGGACTCCAACTTGGGGGGCAAGCAAGGGGGGCCGGCCGGCCCCCTGCCCTAACCCTAGGTCGACCTCCTATATAAGGAGGGGAGGGGAGGGGGGGCGTAAGACCCTTGAGGCTGCCGCCCCATGCCCCTTGCGCACCAACTCCTCCTCCACCAAAACCCTAGCCGCACCACCCCTTCCCCGGAGGGCTGCTATGCCACCACCATCTCCACCATAGCAGCACCACCCCTATGCCCTAGGGCTGCTGCGCCTTGCTCCTCTCCCTCTCCTCTTGCTTGGCTTGGCGAAGCCCTGCTCGTGGAGATCGTCATCGTCACTGGCACAACCGTCGTGCTGCTGAGATCATCAAGGCCACGTCCTCTCGCTTGCGGGATCAAGGAGTTGACGTCTTCATCGAGCTGTACGTGTGGACACCCCGCGGAGGTGCTGCCCATTGCTGCACTTCACCGGATTGGATCTCGAGGATAATACATCTCCTCGCGACTAGACGAGTCTAGTTGCGGGGATCGACTAGCCAACCCCTGCACCGACAAAACGCGTTTGTTGATCTTCAAGGGTAAGTGATTGGATCTCACCTTCGCTATCTTCATCTAGTAGATCTAGATCCTTGGGGTTTATTCCGCTTGCCGTGTAGGAAAATTTTTTGTTTTCCATGCTGCGACCCCTTCAGTAACCACAAGACAGAATGAAGTCTCGTAGTTGACACTGTATGAGGAGTAGTGATTGCCATGCAACGGATGCACATAGAGCTATAAGTGTATGAAAGCTCTCCAATGGAACTAGTGGGGGTGCATCCAACTTGCTTGCTCATGAAGACCTAGAGCACTTGAGGAGGCTCATCCTTGGAATATACAAGCCAAGTTCTATAACGTTAATTCCCCACATAGTTATACTACTAAAACAACATGAGAACTATCTACAATGAAGTGTAGGTGCTACTAGCACAAGTGTGGTAAAAAGGATAGTAGTGTTGCTCCCTCTCTCTTTTTCTATTTTTTTGGATTTTGGTGGCCTCCTTGGCTCTTTTAAATGCTCTCTCATTTGGCCTCTTTTTGGGGTCTTTTATTCTTCTCTTTTTATTTTTATTTCTTACCTCACTGTAGGAACAACACTCTATATTACAAATGGATCATCACACTTTTTTGTACTCATAACTCATAAGAATAATACATGATGTATAAAAGAAAATATGCATGATCGAGCGTAGTGTGAAAAAAATATAGAACATGTGGCAAGCCACGCGGCACACTAACTCAATGATCAAGCAAACTATATGGCAATGAAGAATGACATCAAGTCATGTAATGTAATGATGGATGTTGCATGGCAATGTATCTCGGAACGGCTATGGAAATGCCGTGATAGGTAGGTGATACGTCTCAAACGTATCTATAATTTTTGAGTGATCCATGCTATTTTTATGATATTGTCACATGTTTTTACTATCAATTATATCATTTTTATGCATTTTGTAGGACTCACCTATTGACAAGATGCCAAGTGCCAGTTCCCTGTTTTGCTGTTTTTGTATTTCAGAAAAGTCACAACAGGAAATATCGTCGGATTGCCCTCAAAATTTACGGGGAATTTTTATGCAAAATAAGACACCACCACGTCGAAGGGCAGCCTGGGGGGCCACCCAGGGGCCAGAGGCGACCCCCTGCCGCGGGCCCACCTAGGGGCATGGGTGGGGCCCGCCCCGGTCCCCTAGGCACCGCCTCGCCCCCTCCGACGCCTATAAAATCCCTTTTGACCTAAAACCGAGAGGGCGGCCATTATTTTCCAGAAACTTGACCCCGACGCGCCGTCACCGAAAATCCTAGTTCGGGGTCCAATCTGAAGCTGATCCCGGCACTCTGCAGGAGGGGAGATCGATCCCGGAGGGCTCTTCATCGCCATGCCTTCCTCCGGGATGAGTTGTGAATAGTCTCACCTTGGACTACGGGTCCATGGCAGTAGCTAGTTGGTAGTCTCTCTCTTGTGCTTCATGTCTTATGATCTTGTGAGCTGCCTAACATGATCAAGATCGATTATTGTAATGCTATGTGATCTGTTTGCTGGGATCCGATGGATTATGAAGTTATGTTCAGTATGCATGATTCTTATATGTTGATTTATGTTTTTGCATGCTCTCCGATGTGCGTAGTTACTTTGGCCAAGTGATTTTGTGTATCTCTAAGAGAGGGTATTTATGCTAGATAGTGGGTTCATGCCCCCTTTTGTTCCTGGGCACGAGTAACAGAAACGTCTAAGGGCGAGGGTGTGTTGTTGCTACTAAGGGTAAAACAGCGGTGTTAATGTCTCTTTTGATATTAGTATTGCTTACTTCATGCACTTTACTTAATGCAAATGTCTGTTGCTTGCAACTCAATACCGTTGGGTGACAGGCTGGATAGCGATCCCACGGTGGACTTTTTAGACAAAGACGCAGTTGGACTCAACGGTCTTTGTTCCTCGTCGTGATGCTTCCATAAATATTATCATGTCCTTTTTGTCATAGCTAAATTGGGTTTGTATCATGATCTTGTCAATTGCCTAGCTGTAATTCGTTCACCCATCACATGCATATTTTATTTATTTGAGAGACTCCACTAGTGAACCTATGGCCCCCGATCCATCTTTTTACATTGTTTACAACCTCATTTACTTGCTTGTCATCATCATTACTCCACTGGTCACTTTTCATTATTTCATCTATTTCATCATACAATTAACCTCTTTGTTTTCTGCGAGACCGGAAAGATTGACAACCTTTCCGGTGTTGGGGGCAAAGTATTTGGTTGAGTGTGTGCAGGTCCATGTCTGTTGAAGGTTAAGCGCTAGAGATCTTCAACATTCACCTCGTTGTTGATTTCAAAGTCCTACTGGTTCGATAAACCTCGGTTGGTTAAACGAGGGAAAACTGCTACTAGCAGCAATTCTGCCTTCGCTTGGGGCACCACCCAACTCTTTTCAATACACCATCGAGTAGTTTTCTGGGGCCGTTGCCGGGGAATGCACTAAAGACACATAAGAACATTAGTCCCCGCCAACTCTGCCAGTGCTAGTCAATATCCATAATCAGTAGGTATGATGGCTGTTTTGAGAGGGATAATTGGCTTATGTGTAGGAGAACAAGATGAAGTTCTCCCACGGGGTTGGATGTACTGGCGAAATATGCACCAATCTCAATGTGAGAGAGGACAATGCGCAGCACCGAAGAGGCCAGCAAAATATGGAAGTGGAAGTGCCAAAAACCAAAACTCAACAATGCATTTCGTATATTCCAAACAACTAGCAGTTTCAATATTCCACAAATGGTTAGAGACACCCCGAGAGGGATCGTGGCGGCGACACAAGTGCCCCGTTGGCTTCCCTGACCATTGCAGTAACTACCCACTAGGAACTTATTTTCAACTTAGCATTGTTGACTTAGGTTGTTTAGTTCAGAAAAGTATGGCTCCACGCTTTACTAACACATCTCCACTAATCAGCTCTAACACCATTAACCAACACATTTTAACCATTAGTTATTTTAATGACTCAAAACAATTGAAGAGTATCAAATTATCCACATAGTGATCTACAAGACTATGCAGGTTTTTTTCTATTTCATACCACTACCACATGCATAGCATTTTACCGTTCTAACACATCAACCAAGCAACCAAAACAAATCTCTAACAAATATAAGTGAAGAACAAGAGAGTTTAACATCAACAACTAGCAGCTCTAAATAATATAAAAGCTAAAAGCGAGAGCTTACTAGCAAACAAACAATAGTTAAAAATACTCAACAAGATATAAGCGAAGCACAGGAGTATTCAAATGAAAAAGCGGAGCATGTCTCTCTCCCACACAAACAAAGCAAGGATCCAACAAGCATATGACCAGAAAAATAACAAACAAAACTGAAAGTAAGAAGACGCTCCAAGCATAGCACATAATATGTAAAGTGATAAAAACTTAGTTCAACGAAGACGACCTCATGATAGTCGATGAAGAAGAGGGGATGCCTTGGGCATCCCCAAGCTTTGACGCTTGATGGTTCTTAAAATTCAGAGGGGATTCCATGGGGGCATCCCCAAGCTTGAGCTCTGATCCATCTTCAATTTCTTCATTATCCTCTCCTTTGGAACTTAAAAACTCACTTCACACAAAACTTCTCATAAACTGATTAGAGGGTTAGTGCTCATCAATTAAAAATGCACATGTGTTCAACTCAAGATAAATTGCAAACAATTTTATTGGGCATTAGCTATAGTTTACTAAGCCTCAATGTGGCAATCCACCCCTAGAGTATCACTTTTGACGAAGGTAAAGAGACGAATGCAAAATAAAAGCAGAATCTGTCAAAATCTGAACAGTCTGTAAAGATTGAATTTTTCGAGGCACTTATGTAGCTCAAATCAGAAAAGTCAAAACTAACAAAAGATAGATAAAAGTATCAGGCTTGATTTATAAAAAGTTCAGAAAAAAATAAAATATATAGAATTTTTGGATTTTCGAACAGTGAAGGACAGAAATCTGTTTTTGTACAGCAAAACAACACCTCGCACTTTCAATGCATTATAGGCTAAACTTGGCACAAAATACCAAAAGAAAAAGATACAATGAAGTTGCTACAGAGGAAACAACTTCAAGACTCAAGAAAAGTAAAAAATCAAACTGAAAGTAAAATATGGGTTGCCTCCCAACAAGCGCTTTTCTTTAACGCCTTTTAGCTAGGCGCAATGCCAAATATCAAGTTTTTTCAAATCGAGGGCACCATCATCCTTCAAATGAACACTAGCAAATTTATCAAAGATGCATTGGATATTACCAATATAGGGCTGAGAGTCACCCTTCTCCTTTCTCTTTGGTTGACTACTCTCATCGAATAGATTTTGGTCCAACCAAAATTGTCTTCCAAAGCATCGGATATCCCTAGGAGTTTAAATGGTATAGCAATATCAACTTTCTCCTCAATCTCAGTTTTGCGAGTGTACTTCCTTAGATTTTCATCCCTAACATCCAAAGAATAGTGAATATTAGGACATGAACCAAGAGCACCATAACGAGCAAATATTTCCCTAGCTTCCTTAACTATATCATCAAATTCATGGAGAAGAGTTTATAATACAAAATCATTTTCCTTTGCTATCTCCATGCTATCGAGCTTAAGAAACATTTGCTGTAATACGGGATTTAAATTAACAAACCTCTTCTCAAGACGAGCTACCAAACAAGATATAGCGGAATCATAACTATTAGTTAGCTCTACTATTGACCTTTTATCATGAGTATAGAGTTTGCTAACGAAAATGAGGAATTCTTCAATATTATCCTTTCCAGCAACATCCCCACTTCCTACCTTCACATCTTTCATACCAAAATTAGGAGGAAACATGGCTACTAAATAAAAAATAAAAAAAAACTGAAATAAATATTACACTAAATTTTTTGGGTTTTAAATTTTGCAACAAGAAAAATAAGCTAACGAGAAATAAAATGAGCAAGACAAAAATAAAAGTAAAGTGATTGAGAGTGTGAGACTCCCCTTGTTGTAGCTCCAAGATCCCCGGCAACGGCGCCAGAAAAGAGCTTGCTAACTGCTGGCAAAGTTGGCGGGGACTAATCTTCTTATGTGTCTTTAGTGCGTTCCCCGGCAACGGTGCCAGAAAAGAGCCTTGATTGCTACTGATGAAGAGTTGGGTGGTACCCCAAGCGAAGGCGTGGATGTAGCAAGCAGTAGTTTTCCCTCAATAACGAACCGAGGTTTATCGAACCAGTAGGACCTTGAAATCAACAACAAAGTGAATGTTGAAGATCTCCGGCGCTTAATCTTCGACAGACGTGGACCTGCACACAGTCAACCAAAATACTTTGCCCCCAACGGCGGAAAGGTTGTCAATCTTTCCGGTCTCGTAGAAAACAAAGCGGTTAATTGACTAGTGAAATAGATGAATTATGAAAATGGACCAGTGGAGTAATGATGATGAAAAGTGATGAATAAATGTTGCAATTAATGTAAAAAGATGGACCGGTGGCCATGGGTTCACTAGTGGAGTCTCTCAAGTAAATAGAACAATCATATGATGGGTAAACAAATTATAGCTGGACAATTGACAAGATTGTAACACAAACTTAATCTAGCTATGACAAAGAGAACATGATAATATTTATGGAGGCATCACGACAAGGAACAAAAACCGTTGAGTCCAACTGCATCTTTGTCTAAAAAGTCCACCGTGGGATCGCTATCCAGCCTGTCACCCATCGGTATTAAGTTGCAAGCAACAGACATTTACATTAAGTAAAGTGCATGAAGTAAGCAATACTAATATGAAAAGAGACATTAACACCGCTGTTTTACCCTTAGTAGAAACAACACACCCTCGCCCTTAGACGTTTCTATCACTCGTGCCCAGGAACAAAAGGGGGCATGAACCCACTATCTAGCATAAATACTCTCTCTTGGAGATACACACAATCACTTGGCCAAAATAACTACGCACATTGGAGAGCATGCAAGAACATAAATCAACATATAAGAATCATGCACAATCTGATCATAACTTTATAATCCATCAGATCCCAGCAAACACATCACATAGCATTACAATAGTCGATCTTGATCATGTTAGGCAGCTCACAAGATCATAAACATGAAGCACAAGAGAGAGAGACTACCATCTAGCTACTGCCATGGACCCAAGGTCGAAGGTGGGACTACTCACAAATCATCCCGGAGGAAGGCATGGCGATGAAGAGCCCTCCGGGATCGATCTCCCCTCTGGCAGGGTGCCGGGAACTGCTTCAGAATCACCCCCGAACTAGGGTTTGAGATGATGGCGCGTCGGGATGACTTCTATGGAAAATAATGGCCGCCTTGACGTTTTTAGGTTAATTGTGAATTTATAGGCGTCGGAGGGAGCCAAGGGGACCCACCAGGAGCAGGGGCGGGTCCCACCCACGGGCCAAGGGGGGGGGGGTGCAGCAGGAGGCCGTCCCTGCCCTGTGGGTGGCCCCAGGGCTGCCCTTTGGTCTCAAGGTGTCTTCCGTCGAGTAAAAATTCCCCGTAAATTTTTGTCCAGTTCCGAGAATATTTCCAGAAGTAATTTTTCTGAAATACAAAAACAGCAAAAACAGGAAACTGGCACTGGGCATCTTGTCAATAGGTTAGTCCAACAAAATGCATAAAAATGATGTAATATGATAATAGAAACATGTGACAACATCACAAAACTAGCATGGATCACTCAAAAATTATGGATACGTTTGACACGTATCAGGGGCATCCTAATGATTTGCAACCTTAAAAGTTGTTCCAATTCTTTTTTTAGTTCTAACTTTCTAGAATCATGGTTAGATTCTTCACGAGCTCCATTGGATGGCCATCACATCAGTACAACAAGATGATTACATCGGCCATGGCTCCAAGGCTGGGTTCAACATAGGATACGTCTAACATAACAGTGAGAAAGCATTCTAAACACCGTTATCAAATCATGTGGAATTTTTCAATGATAACTAGAATACCACATGCAAGCAAGATTGTGTGAGTATATTGAAAGTTGAGCCATGACATATGTGCTGTATCTAAACCTGGAATATGAGATGGAATCAAAATTGTGTATGTTGGTATTAGGACACGTGTTCTGAAACTGGGAGCATGACATATGTACTATTGAATCACTATTCTGAATTTTGGAAGTGTACAACGAGAACCACATATGTGTACTAAGAAACATAACAAACTTGCGCTGGAAACATTATTAATAAACATCACAAACAAACTAAGGGTCAATAAATGGAACTATTATCTATTTAAATGGATACAAAAAAGAAATTCGCACCTTCATTTGGGGAGGCGAGGAGAAACCTAGGAAACGTAGGCGGGTTGAGCGAGGTAGAAACCACTAAGGCTGGACGAAGGGGAGGTGAAAGGCGACGCGGGTGGAGCAGCTCAAGTTTGATAAATAGTCTTATAATAAAAAATTATACTTTCTTCC